>CM055278.1:43936888-43973445 GCA_029237695.1 Conchocele bisecta | reverse complement strand
TAAATTTATCTTAAAATTGAAAATTTCTCCCTCAAAGTATACTTTGCTAGGAAAGTATACTTTGCAATGTTGGTGAAAGTCACCATGGTCAAGGTCACCCGAATGACACTGGGTGGATAGCCATCAATGTGAGAAAGCTATTGATGAAATTTGGTAATGGATCGACTAACGGATCAGGCGGTATTTAACAATCATTTCACTATATGCTTGAGTGACAATAAATGTGCAATTGCCCTGCCTTTTCCAGCCGGGCCAACGTTCAGGGATTGACGTCACATTTTTGGTCTCCATTCTGGGATTGGCCCCCATTCTGGAACTGAGCCTATGTTTTTTTCGAACTAACACTGAAATAGCTGCAGCTATGGCTTCAGTGTCACCAGCATTTGCTACTGTGCAATTTCCCAATGTATCTGTACTTTACCACATGAAAACAGATGGATGGGAAAACTACACGCGCCTCAATATACAATGTGTACTATTAAACTAGTAATACATTGCACATGGTGTTTCACTTATGTCATTTATTTCCCTGATACTGCCACATTGGCCCTTCTATAAATGCTTGTAATATGTCACTGTGACTGGAGAAATGGGGCCTATGGGATGTGCGACTCCTGTAGCCGATTTCACCAACATTGCAAAGTATAATTATCTAGCAAAGTATACTTTGAGGGAGTAATCATTTATTTTTCCAAAATGTATTTATATTTCATATAGAACTAACCACTGCATATATTTGATGATTAAAAGTATGCAGCATTATTATACTGAATTTATTACATTATCACAGCCAAAATGGCTGTGATAATGTAATAAATTCAGTATAATAATAAAAATTAATAAATTTATCCTTAAATTGAAAATGTCTCCCTCAAAGCATATCTTTCTAGATAAGTATACTTTGCAATTTGCAATGTTGGTGAAATAGGCTACTGAGCAAATAGCACACTCCTGTATCACGAAAACTATCTATATTGCTCGATATAAGCATAACGGGTGTTCCATTGATGGAATGGCGAACAGTGCAGATCCTGATCAGACAGTGCGGATGCACAGGCTGATCTGCATCTACACTGGTCGCAAAACCCATAAGCCCTGTTTCTTCAGTCACAGTCACAAATGAGATATTTCCAGTACCTGATTTTCTGTGAGCAGCTAATTCCTGCCGTGTCTGTCGCATATCGGCCTGTGCTTCGTCCGTGAACACCACCTGTACATCGATTGATTGATTGATTGAGTGAATCACAGGTTGATTGACTGATCAATTAGTAAACCAATTGAATGCCAACCAATTGACAGTCCGTCAAAATGACTAACACATTCATCCCTAAATATATATAAAAAAAATTGTTTTTATAATCCTAAATATTAAACCTAAAATGAATGCGTGCGATTTAAAAATCATTATGTGTATAAAACAGTATATAATTACATACACTTTTTAAAACAAAATTGCAACATTCAAAGCCGTGGTTCGTTTCCGCCCAGTGCATTTACAGGTTAGTGTTTGTCACTGGTGAACTGCTAAAAGTAGATGCTTCCAGTTTCTAATTATAGGAAAATGTCAAAATTTGTAAATCAAGAGCAACCTAATTGTGACACGATTCCAATTGCCATAGTTGACTGTCCGTATTGTATCATTAAACATACAAACTGTCCATCCGTAAAACCCCCATCTTGATTTTATCAAGATGGGGTTTTACTGATGGAAAGTTTGATTCAAATCAAGGTTTTATGAATGGACCATCCGTAAAACCCCATCTTGATTTTATCAAGATGGGGTTTTACTGATGGGAAAGTTTGATTCAAATCAAGATTTTATGAATGGACCCCCTGTTTGCCTGATTAACCCTTACAGTGGTGAATTAGAATTTATCATCTGCTGCTTAGGTTTTGGTTTTATTTTCCATTTTTCTCATGAAAAACACGATTTGACAGCACTTTAGAATCATTTCCATTGGAAATGATTCTAAAGTGCTGTCAAACCATGTTTTTGTTAAGAAAGAATACAAAATATGAAACAACAGCAGACGAAACTTTTCGGTTCCCGCCTTTTAAGGGTTAATGATAGACTGATTGAATGATCTTTCATTGTCCAGCTGAAATGATCAGTAGTCTCCGCAAATCTAACTACATTACTTCAAGAACAAAGCTTAACCCTTATACCGCTATCTTAATTTTTTTTCTCCATTTTTATCACCAAAAACATGCTTTGACAGCACTTAAGAATAAATTACAACATGCTTTGACAGCACTTCAGAATCATTTCCATTGAAAATGATTCTGAAGTGCTGTCAAACTATGTTTTTATTGAGAAATAAGGCAAGATATAAAAACAACAGCAGACATCATTTTTTGTGTGTAGCGGTCTAAGGGTTAAGAACAATACACAGTGTTTAGAAAGTTTTACAGTCACATGCCATAAAATATTTAAAATCATACTCTCCAAATATGTACCCCTCTGATTACAAAAACGAACACGTTATAAATATAATAAGCAAGGTTTTGTCATTGTCTCAATCTCACAAACAATTACCTGTGGTCTGTCAGAACTACTTTCTCGGTATACAGTTTTGGTTGTGATCAGCTTGTATTTCTTCCAGGGCAGAAACCAGCCAAAATTATTCTGGTAATCACTGAAATTGAGATAGTTACTAAGTCTGACACAACATTCCAACTTTCCTAATAATAAATATCTCAGAGCCTCGCCCATCCCGTTTCCAGAGCCTTGCCAGATATTTGTTCCCATTCACAGCACTAACCTACTATTCTCTATCAACCATCACAAAATGATTTTCAGACTAGTCCATTTATGAAAAGGGTGTGTTTTTGTTCTCAAAAATATGAAAATTACTTGCAACAAGAGTGCTGTAAGTCACCAAGCAAGAAACATTACATGTAATTGCGAATTTTAAAATCCATAGCATTATTTCTTACTTTTGTTGTGATAAACAGGTATACTAATTTAGGTAGAGATGTGTAAAGCAGAAATTATATAGAATTGCATGCAAAAATGTAGAAAAAATGGCTAAGTTAAAAAGGTGATATTTTTGTTAAAAATATTTTTTTCGGCATAAAAAAAACGAAGGTGCACATCTTTAATATGTGTGGAAGACGTGTGTATAGTTTCAGATTGATTGACTGAAAGGTTTTAGAGGAGTAGTGTACACAAATTCTGCATAAGTAGCGGGTTTCTTTTTAAAATGATCGTATAAAAAGTGCAGATCCTGAGGAGACGGCTCATCACAAGCCGGTTCATCTGGATCTACACTGTTTGATACCACTTTATCAGGTAACCTGCCCTGTATTGACCGAGTACGTACTGACTGATAACATATTGTTGTATCAGGCATTGACGTGATATAAACATCCGGGTTACAATGAAGTGAAAACTGATGTTCCATTGGTCGGATGACGTCACGTGACATTACCGAATGACGTAGAGTGTAATGACGCAATGTAAACAAGTCCGCGTTCTGTTCATATATAACGACGTCATATGTGGTCATTTTCGAGCATAAAACATTACCTGATAAATAGAATACCAGGCTAGTGTATTTTGATATCAAGTTTAGCAGGCTCGGCTCGGAAACGGTAGGAATTCCTAGCCTTGCCTGATAAACTTGATATCAAAAGACACTAGCCTGGTATTCCCTATTTATCCCGTCAACACAGTGTGTATGTGCCGTGAAACACTGTGCCATGAAAGATTTTTGATATCCCGTCAATACGACCTAATCACTGCGTATGAATATGTGCGGTGGCTGGGATTATTTTTTTTGCATTTTAAAGCCATCAGTAGGTGTTGACGGGATAAATAGAATAGTAGGTTAGTGTCGTGAATGGGAAAAATATCTGGCGCGGCTCGGAAACGGGATGTGCTCGGCAGAGCCTCGCCATCCCGTTTCCTGAGCCTTGCCAGATATGTTTTCCCATTCACGCCACTAACCTACTATTCTCTATATACCGGCCTGTGGGTTTGAAAGAGTTAAACTGTTGGTGCTCCGCAATTGAACTACTGTCTGTTTCACGAAACCTGCCCAAATTTTACGGCTATATAGACAATGCAAATACAAGATTTTTTTGGATAATGTTAAATGTTATCAAAATTTAAGAATGAGCCTTCTTTTTATTTCGTGAAATTTGGTTAAATATTGATTTTATTACGGAAAATTGATTTCTCTATGGGAATTTAACCACAGGCGATTGAACTCCCCACCCACATAGCCCCTTAGATAAATCAATCTGGTCCGACTAGTACGTATATAGACTAATTGATTGTCGATGTCAATTTTGGGGCAATCTTACGACTGATGATCTGACCCAATATTAAATGAGAAAGATGGCACAGTTTGCTAAATAGTTAAGAAAGCAAGAACCGACGATTGTTCTGTGAAAATTGTATGCCCGTAGCTGCTATTTTAAGAAAAATATCATAAAAAAACTGCCATTTTTGTCCGATAATCTAGAGGATCCCTGTATGGGGATTTAACATGGGGAAATTGTTTTTCACAATAAAATCAATATTTGACCAAATTTCACGAAATAAAAAGAAGGCTCATTCTTAAATTTTCCTTTAATTTAATATTATCGAAAAAAATATTGTTTTTGAATTGCTTATATGGCCGTAAAATTTGGGCAGCTTTCGTGAAACAGACAGTAATTAGGCTGAATTGAATGCTTCAGTACTTACGTGATATATTTCCACCTATTTACATATCCTTTGCTGTCCACGGTTACCATGGCGTTTAGGAATTCCACAAAGCACATGTATATAATCTGTGACTTATGGTCACGGAAGAGTTCAGCTTCAATGTTACGTCCTATGGAGGAGACACGATAGTCCTCAGTCTGAAATGGTCAACGTTTTAGAATTGTGTAAATTGTTTTGTCAATGACATTAAGAATCCTCTTTCAAAAGCCTGAATAGTTGCGGTTGAAATGGGGCTCACGGCATATGCAGCCTATGCTCAATAAATGTAAATCCATCAATTGAAATTTACAGACTATTCTAAATCTGCCCTTACGAGCATTTTAATCGTACAAAGTTTTAATAGTGAAACAGCCCCCCAGCTTACTGTAACAGAGACAGACAGTAGGCAGTCGAAAACATTAATGTATTGTGCTTCGGGGTCCATGAAAAAATGTTTTCTGACATTAATGATTATAAGTATTGAATTCTCCATACCTCGATGAATTGAGAAGTCTTATAAATCTTGAGATCTTCCAGATCTCTGTCCTCATTAGTGATGTTGCCACGTCTGATTCGTGGGCCGCGTGATTTCAGCGCGTTTTGGAAATTACACTTCACAATGTCTCCATTCTCCAAGGCAACCACCATGTCATTCTGTAAACACAGATGGATGGAGTTATGGTTCCAAACTAATATGTAGTTGTGATTCCAGCAAAAAAATATTTACACAATTCCCTACATTTGATTGGCCCGTAGCAAGTCTCTGTCAAAAATTTATATCCCAGTAAACTCCCATGCCGAACTACTTTCCGTAACCGTGAGGCGCAGTTAAAATAATTCTTAAGAAAACGGAAAATAAACACATTTTCTTGATGAATTTATTTCAAATGCTGGAATTATAAGGAATGAATGGCCATTTTGTGGAATTTATCGGGGATATAAACTTGGAAAAGTCGCGGGAATACTAGACGAGGCCTTCCGGCCTTCGTCCAGTATACCCGCGACTTTTCCATGTTTATACCCCGATAAATTCCACAAAAAGGCCATTCATTCCTATAGTGATTGGAGAAATGGTGCTGATTGGATTTGTGACCAGTGTAGCTCCTGATCAAATAGCAAACTCCTGTAGCCTGATAACAATCTATATTCTTTGTTAGAAGAATGGTGAATGTTTCATTGTTTGTTTGTTTGTTTGTTTATTTGTGTTTAACGGCCTATCAACAGCTAAGGTCATGTAAGGCCGGGCAAACGGGTTCGATCCCGTTTTAACCTGCTGCATTGGAGGGGAAATCCCAAAATCAGAACGGAATATTTATATCGAGAAAAAATATATTCAGCCCTGAAATTAGAATAAGCTGACTGGTGCCAAATGTTTCATGATTGAATAGCAAAAAAAACAATGCAGATCCTGATCAGACTGTGCGGATGCACAGGCTGGTCTGGATCTACACTAGTCACAAAACCCATAAGCCCCTTTATTCCAGTCAAAATGACATACATCAGGAGATATACAAATTTTGTAGGTCATCCAAAATAAAATTGTTGACGCCTTCAACGTCGACATCAATGCAGGTATTGTGAATTAGAATGCTATGTCTCATTGTTCACCAAAATGAGATAGACAAAAAGGAAAACTTTTACAAATTTTATCGAATATAGTTTTGCACCCAATTCAACAATAAGGTCTCAGAAACGGGCAATGAACATACAAATGGCGTAATCCTGATCGGACGGCTCCATTATGTGCTGTGATGGAGAAATGCTGGGTTTTGCGAACCAATGTAGATCCAGATCAGCCTGTGCATTCACACAGTTTGATCAGGATCTGCAGTGTTCGCCATTCCATCAATGAAACACCCATCCTATTTTTAACAAGAAACGAGGCAAGCCACGAAGCCAGGTTTTTTCCCAAGCATAGACACTTGGATAGCATAATTATACCCACTTTTTGTAGACTAGATGGCCGTGGCCTGCATGTCGCGCCTTGGGGCGAGGCAAGGACACTAAAAAAATAGATATAGTAGAATGGAAAAAACTTTAACCAAAAAAATTTAAACTTTAAACGGGACACGGACGACGGACGGACGTATGCCAAAATGCGACGATATCTGCAGGCTTTCCGCAAGCAGGTGTGACAATGATGATAAACACCCATGTGAAGTATCAAGGTATTGGGTGAAGCAGTTGCAGAGATATTTAGTACACGAAAAAAACTTAACAAAAAAATTTAAAGTAAAATTTGAACTTGACATAGGGACAGGATCGCGCTTTCCGCAAGCAGGTGCGACAATGATGATACACCATGTGAAAGTATGAAGGTATTGGGTGAAGCAGTGCAGAGATATAGTACACGAAAAAACCTTTAAACAAAAAAAAATTCAAAAGTAATAATTTGACCTTGACATTGGGCACAAGGATCGCGCTTTCCGCAAGCTGGTGCGACAATGATGTAAACCACCCATGTGAGTATGAAGGTATTGGGTGAAGCAGTTGCAGAGATATAGTACACAGAAAAAACTTTAACAAAAAAATTTTAAAGAATAAATTGAATTGACATAGGGCACAGGATCGCGCTTTCCGCAAGCATGGTGCGACAATGATGATAAACACCCATGTGAAGTATCAAGTATTGGGTGAAGCAGTTGCAGAGTATAGTAACACGAAAAAACTTTAACAAAAAAAATTCAAGTAATTTGACCCCCTTGACATTGGGCACAGGATCGCGCTTTCCGCAAGCAGGTTCGACAATGATGATAAACTCCCATGTGAAGTATCAAGGTATTGGGTGAAGCAGTTGCAGAGATACACCCCATGGAAGTAATCAAGGTTTGGGTTTGAAGCAGTTGCAGAGATATTGTACAAACGAAAAAACGTTAAACAAAAAAAATTTCAAAGTAATTTGACCTTGACATTGGGCACAAGGATCGCGCTTTCCGCAAGCAGGTGCGACCAATGATGATAACTTCCCACCCATGTGAAGTATTCAAGGTATTGGGTGAAGCAAGTTGCATGAGGTATAGTACACGAAAAAAAGTTTCTTAACAAAAAAAATTCAAAAAGTAATTTGACCTTGAATTGGGCACAGGACCGCGCTTTCCGCAAGCAGGTGCGACAATGATGATAAACAACATCCCATGTGAAGTATCAAGGTATTGGGTGAAGCCGTTGCAGAGATATAGTACACGAACAAAATTTAACAAAAAAAATAAAACAAAGTAATTTGACCTTGACATTGGGCACAGGATCGCGCTTTCAGCAATCAGGTGCGGACAAATGATGATAAAACACCATGTGGAAGTATCAGGTAGGGTGGGTGAAAGCAGTGCAGAGATAGACACGAAAAAATTTAACAAAAAAAATCACCCCGTAAATTTGACCCTTTGATATTTGGGCACAGGATCGCGTCTTTCCGAAGCAAGCCGGGGTGCGACAATGATGAAAAACCAACGCCCTGTGAAGAATCAAGGTATTGGGTGAAGCAGTTGCAGAAATATAGTACACGAAAAAACTTTAAACAAAAAAAATTCAAAAAAGTAATTTGACCTTGACCATTGGGCACAGGATCGCGCTTTCCGCAAAGCAGGTGCAACAAATGATGATAAAACCCATAGTGAAGTATGAAGGTTATTGGGTGAAGCAGTTGCCCGCGATATAGTACACAAAAAAACTGTAAACAAAAAAAATCAAAGTAATTTGACCTGACATTGGCCACAGGATCCGCGCTTTTCCGCAAGCAGGTGCGACAATGATGATAAACCCCATGTGATAAGTATCAAGGTTTATTGGGTGAAAGCAGTTGCAGAATATAGTACACGAAAAAACTTTAACAAAAAAATTCAAAGTAATTTGCTGACATTGGGTACAGGGCCGCCGGGGTTCCCGGGGGCACGGGTTGGGGTTAGAATGAAAATATGGATGATGATAACCACCCATGTGAAGTTTCAACGTAATGGGCGAAGCAGTTGCAGAGATATAGTATAACGAAAAAGTTTTAACCAAAAAACTTTAACCAGACGTACGTTAAAAAGTTAACGTTGAAAATGGCTAAGTCAATTACGTAGAAATAATAGGTGAAGGTAAAAAAATGGTCACATGTTGGATAGTTGTATGTGGTAGGCACCCCTTGGTTATGAAGCTGTGAAAGTTTGGTGGTCCTAGGTGGTACAGTACCAAAGAAATGGACTTAAACACGAAAACTTAACATTGTAAACGCGAAAACTTAACATTGAAAGTCGACTACGCGGAAAAAATGGGTCAAGATAAAAAAAAAGTAACATGTTGGATAGTGATATGTGGTGGGCACCCATTGATTATGAAGCTGTGAAAGTTTGGTGGTCCTAGGTGGTACAGTAACAAAGAAATGGACTCAAACACGAAAACTTAACATTGATTGTGGACGCCGCCCGCCGCTCGCCGCCCGCCCGCCCGGCTTTCGCCAATCCAATAGCCTGGATTTTTTTTCAAAAAACCTGGCTAAAAAGCAATATAGATTGTTATCAGGCTACAGGAGAGTGTGTTATAGGATCAAAAAATACACAAATCACAGAAGCCCCATTTCTTCAGTCACCGTCACATATGGTTCGACCAGTACTCTGATTGCGACATTGACAGCATGATCCATGGTGCTGGAAAGATCAACTGGGTACGACTTTAGCTGTATGAAACTTTTGAAATATTTGATTTTCCATTTTTCTTGTTTCTCAACAAAAGTATATGTTGTGACCACTCATTTGAACAGTCTCGATGAGATGGTTCAAATGGTGGGCATGACATATACTTCTGACAATAATTAAATAAAACATGTAGAATTTTTTATCACTAAAATGGTGTATATTCACAACACAATGGGTTAATTACCTGTGTTCCAAAGAAGGTCAGAGAAGGGAAGAAAGCACCATTAATTGGCAACAGGTACGAGTTCATTTGAGCCATATCTTCTTCCAGGGTGCCTAAAAATAGCAACAAAATCATGAAATATACAATATATTGTGCTTTTAGATGGACTGGCATTGGCAATTCGGTACCAAGCTTGGTATTTTCGAATTGTGGTTCATGTGAATATATGATTAATAAAGTTACCCATACAAACTCGCCAGATTATTATTGAATGCAGAATAATTCCAGCACAAAAACATTTAATTGGCTCGTAGCAAGTCTCTGTCCAAAATTTATATCCCAGTAAACTCCCACGCTGAACTACTTTCCGTAACCGTGAGGTGCAGATTAAATAATTCTTAAGAAAATGGAAAATAAACACATTTTCTTGATGAATTTATTTCAAATGCTGGAATTATAAGGAATGAATGGCGTTTTTGTGGAATTTATCGGGGATATAAACTTGGAAAAGTCGCGGGAATACTGGACGAGGCCCTAAAAAATTACAATTTTGGAAAAAAAAAAAAAAAAAGATTTTTTTTTTTTTCGAAAATTTTTTTTTTTTTTAAAATTGTAATTTTTTATCGCTTCGTCCAGTATTCCCGCGACTTTTACCCTGATACCCCGATAAATTCCACAAAAAGGCCATTCATTCCTATAATACACCTGTACAGGTCTAAAAATTCTTGCACAGGCTGATCTGGATCTACACTGGTTGCAAAACCCATAATCCCCAGTCCTCCAGTCACAGCCATATATTACCTTGTTGGAAAATGAAATCTTATGTAGACTGATAAAGATCAATATTGCTTGTTAGTAGCACCATGGGTATTGCCTTGATGAAATGGCGAACAGTGCAGATCCTGATCAGACTGTGCAGATGCACAGGCTGATCTGGATCTACACTAGTCGCAAAACGCATAAGCCCAATTTCTCCAGTCACAGCCACAAAACCCATAAGCACCATTTCTCCAGTCACAACCTCAAAACCCATAAGCCCCAGTTCTCCAGTCACAACCACAAATTACCTCGTTGGAAAATGAAGTCCTTCCTCTTTACATCCAAGTCGAGCAATTGCAGGAACTGTGCTGGGTAAATCTGTTTGTCGTCTGCTTCCAATCCCAGCTGCTTCGCATCTGCTGATCTAGTGAAGCCACCTGCCATGCTTAACACTTGAAGGTAGCCCTGAAAATGTTAATGGGAGTTTGAAGTCCGCTATATTCTTGAACTAGTTGGCTGTCGCCAACATAGTGTGGCCACTAATTATTTGCTGGCCCCTGTATGTAATAAACAGGGTACATGTATTTGACATTTTAAATAAGTTATAGAATAAAAATAATAATGATGATAAACACACATATCAAGTATCAAGTTGATCCATTGTGTTGGAATGGAATGGTGCTTAACGGCCCACCAAACACAAAATCCAATGTATTGGTACTTGGTACAGGAGAAAAGTCAAGGTGGTGACTGTATGTACCCCACAATTAGTTTTGGGTACATAAAACCCAAGTACTACATGAGTGGTCTGTCAAATGAAAATATGGAAGATGATCTTGTTCATCAACTTTAAAGTAAATATGATTCAGGAATAGAGATATATGGTACTTAACCCTTTCAACACTACAGACCTCGATAGCAGTGCTTGCAAAAAGTGTAGATCCAGATGAGCCGGCTCATCACGAGCCGTCTCATCTGGATCTGCACTTTTTGCAAGCAATTTTCATATTTTTTAGATACAAATATTTCGATACAAATAATAAATAACATAAATTAGATAAAAAAACACCCCCATTTCACAAATGGAATAGTCTGAAAATAATTTTGTGACGATTGTATTGGTCGGAAAATTAACGTATCAAAATTAATGCCAGTTATATAGGGTTTAAAGGGCTAAAAGTGTTAAAACATTTAGCTCAAATTCGGAAGAGCTAACACACAGATGCCGACTTTATCCTCTCCACTACAAGCGGGCATGACAACACTAAATGCAATTAAGCATGATGAGAAACAGCTTGGACTGACATCTGTTGAATACAAAAGAGCAAGAGCCGACACGGTACACATGTACAAAATTCTCCAAGAAATCGACCATAAATTGTTTACCATAACAAGTTACACATGTACTAGAGGCCACAGTCATGAGGAAGTTATTCATGAGGAGGAGCCGCTTAAGTGGCTTAGTTACAAGAGCCAATGTTTTCAGTAACAGAATTGTCAATATATGGCAAAAATTTACCTGAAGAAGTTGTAATGGCGCCCTCCTTAACTTTATCAGTAGGTTAAATCAACATTGACACAACCATCCAAGCAAGTTTAGCCCAACATGTTACATCACAACCAACAGACACTTTGAAAGTGATAATGAGATGACATACAAATGCATCCACAGAGGCTTTGGAGCCTGATTTGACATTGATGACGGTATTTAACTCTTTGCATGCTGGGAAACTTGTGGGCTATAAATAGTTCAAAACTAGCGGACAAAAAATCGTCATATTTTCTTTTATTTCTCCTTGTAAATATCATGAATATGTCTTGGAATTTCATTAGAATTGAGTCTTGAAATTCCAAGACATATTTACAGAGAGAAATAAAACATATACGGTAGTCCTAATTTATTTGGCGGATATTTTCACCGCTAGCATGCAAAGGGTTAAGAAAAAGATGTAGATAATCGACAGATATTTTTTTTTCTGTTGTCACTCAAATACATACAAAGCTATTGATAAATTATCAACAATTTTGTAGACACACTGAAGAGGGATATTGCAGTTCATGACAAAGCCCTCGGGTCTTTTTTAAGTCTGAAGGGATATATTGCAGTCCTCATGACCAAAGACCTCGGGTCATTTGTCTGAAAGAAGGGATATTGCAGTTTTCACATGACAAAGACCTCCGGGTCTTTTGTCTGAAGAAGGGATATTGCCAGTCTCATGACAAATGGACCATCGGTGTCTTTTGTCTGACCTTTACCATGGGAATGTGGCAGAATGGATGGGTAATCAAATGCAAGTATGCATAGTGATAAACAGAAATATATTTTTTTTAAGTTGACAAACTTGCAGTTTCCGAGATAATACCAACCTAAAAACTTAAATGCAAACGTTACAAATGGATATATGAACAAATAACAGGTGAACTTGGTGATAAAAAAATGTTCTCCCTCAATGTATACTAACAGAAGAACACAGGTTGAAGTAACGGACCGAGGTCTATAAATACATTAAATATGCCTAAAAGCATCAATAAATGAAAAAAAATAAGCTGAATTTTTTTTTTACTCCTATAAATACATTAAATACATGTATGCCTAAAAGCATGAATAAATGGAAAAAAAAATAAGCTAAACAATTTGTTTTTACTCCCTATGTCCCTACTCGGTCCGTTACTTCAACCAGTTCAGTAGAAGTATACTGACCAGTCTATTTATGACTATTAATCTTGTGTTGTCCAAACTCCAGGCAACAGAAATTAGGAAGTCATCGGCGATGGCCTTGTTACTAAAGCAACGGACAGGTCGCCATGGTATCATCAGCACATCATACACTATTAAATCCCCTGTAATAAATACAGTTCTTTAATTCAAATTAAAATATACGACCGGGAATTTGATAGTATTTGTGTTCCTGGGGTATCAGCGCCTTACATGCCCGTAGCCAGGATGAGGCAGACGAGGCAGACGAGGCAGCTGCCTCGTCTCCGATTTTTTGATTTTTATATTTTTTTATTATAATTAATGCTGTATCCGGTGGTCCTAAGTGCCAGGAAATCGTGTCTATGACGATCTAGATGTCAAAATTTTCTTGGGGGAGCACCCCCCGCGTTAGTGGTGTGCGTCGTGCTTCACGCTCGCTTGTTCACAATATATTTTTCGCCTCGTCTCATTTTTTGGTCTGGCTATGGCCCAGCCTTATCACATCTCCAGATAAATTTTGTATCTGAAGAGTATTATACCCCATATTTCAAATGTAATGCATGTTTTATTTTTACAAAAGTATTATTGATTTTCTTCCTTATTACACTGTTTTCTGTTTGCAGCTCATCTAAGTATTTTTTCAACTTTATTACAGTACATTGTATTTTCATTACTCAATTTGAAAATAAATGGGTATTTTCACATTGCTGTTGAGTATTTTGTACTCCCACTTAAGATAATCAATGCGTGTTCTGCTAAAATAAGAGAGTAAAATATGCCAATACGCAGCTTATCTGGAGCTCTGTCTAAAACAGGAAACCAGTACACCTCAAACACTTTAACGCAATTTCTACTGTCTGTTTCACGAAAGCTGCCCAAATTTTACGGCCATATAAACAATTCAAAAACAATTTTTTTTTTCGATAATATTAAATTAAAGGAAAATTTAAGATTGAGCCTTCTTTTTATTTTGTGAAATTTTGTCAAATATTGATTTTATTGCGAAAAACAATTTCCCCATGTTAAATCCCCATAGACATCTTCACAGAGTGAAGATGTCTATGGGGATTTAACATGGGGAAATTTTTTAGAATTTCAGAAATACTGAACCAATTTTCAAAATTTAACTTTTGTTTTCTTAGTTAGATCATTTCCAAGATATATAGCCAGGTTTCGGAGTCAATTTCCAAAAATAATCGTTTTTTTACTCCTCCCACACTCCTCTAACCCTTTTCACCTCATATTAAATTCCCATAGAGAAATCAATTTTTCGTAATAACCAATATTTGACCAAATTTCACGAAATAAAAAGAAGGCTTATTCTTAAATTTTCCTTTAATTCAATATTATCGAAAATAATATTGTTTTTGAATTGTTTATATGGCCGTAAAATTTGGGCAGCTTTCGTGAAACAGACAGTAAGTCATTTGACTTTGAGCACAGGGGCAGCACGGGTAGGCAATAGAATGAAAATATGGATGATGTCAAATGAATATATGAAGTTTCAAACCAATCCGACAGAGGTAGTACATAGCTGAAAACATTAACATGAACCTCGGACAGACAGATGAACAGATGGAATTTTTGGGGGGTACATAAAACAGCAGGCAATTGCCTAGTCAATGTAGGATATGACAATTTGTTATCAGTTAGCATGTGTTGTTTAATACATAGCGAGTTACCAGATAAATGATGTACATTAGCCATCATGATAAGGTCTATACAAGCTCTTAGATGAGTGATGGATTTTCGATATAATATGTATCAAGGTGCATGATCACGTGGTTACAACAACAACAACGTCGCCCACTCCAAAGTAAGTATTATTTGATATATTCCTTAATATGTAACGGATTTTGATGAAATATGGCGCAGCAAACGCGTCTTCATGAGCTGCATTTGGTGGTCCAGGGAGTTCGGCACAGACGTATGTCGTTTTTGCAAAGAATCGATTTCTGTGTCGAATACAAAGACAACCAAATGCAGCTTAACAAGACGCGTTTGATGCGCCATATTTCATCAAAATACGTTACGTAATAAGGACAATATAAAAGAATAAGTAGTTTGAATCAAGATGGATTCTGGAAGTTTCAGTACTTGTTGTTGTTGTTAGTACCACGTGATCATACACCTTGTGTATTAAACAAGTTTATTGATTTCCTAAGAAACAAGGCTATGCCTAGTTTCTTTTGAAATCAGTCAATAAGTTTAATAAATCTCATATTAAATAAACACAAGTGTTATATTCTTATTATTGCATAAGCACAATATTATACATTGAAGCTGTACTTGTCATCTATCATCAGAGCTACAGATAAGGTGTGTATTTGCTTAAATACCCAATTAAAATTGCCAAAAACCCAATTAAAATCAGAAGTATTGAGTATCAAAAAGCAATGAACAGACCACAAATATAGCATATTTTTTCTTATTTTTCCGTGAAAACACATTTTGGTATTTCAATAGAATTGTCTCAAAGGAGACAATTCTATTGAAATGCCAAGACATGTTTTCATTTAGAAGCAAACTGTTCAATAATTGCGGTCTGCTGATGTGTAAACAGTAGTGAGATTTTATTTTACCCAATTTAAAATTTTGAAATACCCACTTGCTTCAGATATGATGGCGTGACAATACAATCATGTACTCAATTACTAATTCCTTATATGGAGCCCTGTATCATGTATTCTGCAGCAGCCTAATTTGCATATTTATTACATTAGTGTATTAACATTTTATTACACTATATTATTACACTGTGAACCCACAGGTTGAAGTAACGCACTGAGGTCTATAAATACATTAAATATGCCTAAAAGCATCAGTAAATGAAAAACAAATATTAAAGCCTAAAAGCATCAATAAATGAAAAAAATAAAAAAAAATTTTTTTTTTTTCATTTAGTGATGCTTTTTAGGCATATTTAATGTATTTATAGACCTCGGTCCGTTACTTCAACCTGTGTGTGAACCCCCATTTTATGCAATAATCTGTGATATTTCCCCCGATACGTACCATGGTGGGTGGCCATAGCCACAAATCTGTGGTTCGGGGAAACGTGAACAGATAGTATCCCACTGCATTTCTTTGCTATACTAAATTCATGTATGGATGGAGTCATATTCTGAAAGAAAAATGATTAAATCGATCTCACAGCCTTATAATTCCAGCACAAAAATATTTACACAATTCCCTAACATTTGATTGGTCCGTAGCAAGGCTCTGTCCAAAATGTATTATATCCCAGTAAACTCCTATGCCAACTACTTTCCGTAACCGTCAGGCGCAGTTAAAATAATTCTTAAGAAAACGGAAAATAAACACATTTTCTTGATGAATTTATTTCAAATGCTGGAATTATAAGGAATGAATGGCCTTTTTGTGGAATTTATCGGGGATATAAACTTGGAAAAGTCGCGGGAATACTGGACGAGGCCTTCCGGCCTTCGTCCAGTATTCCCGCGACTTTTCCAAGTTTATACCCCGATAAATTCCACAAAAAGGCCATTCATTCCTATAATACTACAGAGAAATATGTGAATTAATGTGATTTCTGAAGAATATTTTTGATGAAAATATGAATGATAATGCCCAAGGTCAAGGTAAACAATTTTGAAATTTCACATTCAGTAGATGCATGCGTGTTTTTCCATTCTGCAGTAACTTGTTTAATGTACGAATGATTGGCTTGAAACTTAATGTGCATGAATGAACATTGCTGTCAAAGCCTGTTGTAAATTATTCTAAAGTGCTGTCAAATCATGTTTTTGATGATAAAAATGGAAAATAGAAAAATAAAAAATTAAGATAGCGGTGTAAGGGTTAAATATTTATGTAAACGGTAATCATTTTTCTGGGAAAAAACATTCTGTATGACCATATGAAGTCAGCTAACATGAAATGGGCGACCAGACAACATACCTACTGTCTGTTCCACGTTTTGCTGCCAACATACTTTTGTCTATTAAACATATTAAATCTAAAAGATATTTAAATGTACCTATTTAATGTACTTAAAGTAGTTTTTCATCAATAACAAAAAAATCACCCTCCCCAAAAAAAATTATTTGATGAAATTCCATCAAATATTGATTTTATTGCCAAAAAATGATTTTCCTATGGGAATTTAACATGGGGCTAAACATATTTATTTTTTTATTTTTTTAATATTTTTTTTATTTGAGGACCGATTTTCAAAATGTAACTCTTTTTTTTCTAAGTTACATCATTTACAAGCTATCTATCTATACAGGTTTCGGAGTCAGTTTCCAAAATGTTTTGTTTTTTTACTCCTCCCCCACAGCTTCCTCCTCTTTTTCCCCCCATGTTAAATTCCCATAGGAAAATCGTTTTTTCGCTATAAAATCAATATTTGATGGAATTTTGTCAAACAAAAAAATTTCAGGAGGCTGAATTTTTTGTTATTGGTGAAAAAGTACTTAGATTTAATGTGTTTAATAGCCAAAAGATTGTCTGCAGACAAACGTGGAACAGAGAGTAATTGTTTTATTATCCAGTCACATTCACATTACTGTCTGTTTCACGAAACCTGCCCAAATTTTAGGGCCATATCAACAATGCCAAAACAATATTTTTTTGGATGATATTAAATTTAATAATCAAAATTGAAGAATGAGCCTTAGTGATTTTTCAAATTTCAGAAATAGTGGGCCAATTTTCAAAATTTAACCTTTGTTTTCTTAGTTAGATAATTTCAAAACTATCTAGCCAGGTTTCGAACTGGCGGGTCTGGACATTAACCGTAAAATTATAAATAGTCTTCTTATTGCTTCTCAAAAATGTATGTCATATCCACCATTAAATTTTAACTCTGTAACTCCTCATGTAATACTGAAATTGCCACTTACAAAGGGAGATAAACACGGCTAACTCACCGACCAATATTTCAGCTCCCGCCGCATGTAATACTGGAACTGCTGTTTATCAAAAATAACCTCGGGCGAGTCTGTGGGGGTGGGGCGTAGGCCTCTAAGTTGTATGGGTGATATGGTGTTGAAATCTAGAATGGTTACATCAGGTGCATCATCGTCTTCACTGTAAATAAAATTTGACTCATGATTAGCTAAATAACTTGTAAACCAATTTCATGCGGGATATTCATTCATAGGTATCGAATATTTTTATTTAAATAATTTCCAATAGCCTCCGAAGGCAGCACATTTAATGCATCAAGACGGTTTCTCACAGAAATAAACAAGCATTTTTTTTATTGCACACAAAAAGTATATGTTGTTACCACTCAAGTGAACCGTCTCATCGAGACGGTTCAAATGAGTGGTAACAATAGATACTTTAATTTAGAAATAAAGAAACTAAATAAAAATAGTAATTTCCAATAACCTCCGAAGGCAGCACATTAAATGCATCAAGACGGTTTCTCACAGAAAAAAACAAGCATTTTTTTTATTGCACACAAAAAGTATATGTTGTTTGTTACCACTCAATTGAACCATCTCATCGAGACGGTTCAAATGAGTGGTAACAACATACAATGTATACTTTAATTTAGAAATAAAGAAACTAAATAACAAGAAACGAGGCAAAGCCACGAAGGCCAGGTTTTTTCCAAGCATAGACACTTGGATAACATAATTATACCCACTTTTCGTAGACTAGATGGCCGTGGCCTGCATGTCGCGCCTTGGGGCGAGGCATGGACACTAAAAAAATAGATATAGTAGATGGAAAAACTTTAACCAAAAAACTTTAACCGGACACACGGATGAACGGACGGACGTATGCCAAAATGCCGACGATATCGCGCTTTCCGCAAGCAGGTGTGACAATGATGATAAACACCCATGTGAAGTATCAAGGTACTGGGTGAAGCAGTTGCAGAGATATAGTACACGAAAAAACTTTAAAAAAAAAAATTAAAAAAAAAATTCAAAGTAAATTTGAACTTGACATAGGGCACAGGATCGCGCTTTCCGCAAGCAGGTGCGACAATGATGATAAACACCCATGTGAAGTATCAAGGTATTGGGTGAAGCAGTTGCAGAGATATAGTACACGAAAAAACTTTAACAAAAAAAATTCAAAGTAATTTGACCTTGACATTGGGCACAGGATCGCGCTTTCCGCAATCAGGTGCAACAATGATGATAAACACATGTGAAGTATCAAGGTATTGGGTGAAGCAGTTGCAGAGATATAGTACACGAAAAAACTTTAACAAAAAAATTCAAAGTAATTTGACCTTGATATTGGGCACAGGATGCGCTTTCCGCAAGCAGGTGCGACAATGATGATAAACACCCATGTGAAGTATCAAGGTATTGGGTGAAGCAGTTGCAGAGATATAGTACACAAAAAAACTTTAACAAAAAAATTCAAAGTAATTTGACCTTGACATTGGGCACAGGGGCCGCACGGTTGGGGGTTAGAATGAAAATATGGATGATGATAAACGCCCATGTGAAGTTTCAAGGTAATAGGCGAAGCAGTTGCAGAGATATAGTATAATAACAAAAAAGTTTTAACCAAAAAACTTTAACCAGACGTACGTTAAAAGTTAACGTTTAAAATGGCTAAGTCAATTACGTAGAAATAATAGATGAAGGTAAAAAAAATGGTCACATGTTGGATAGTTGTATGTGGTAGGCACCCCTTGGTTATGAAGCTGTGAAAGTTTAGGTGTCCTAGGTGGTACAGTACCAAAGAAATGGACTTAAACACGAAAACTTAACATTGTAAACGCGAAAACTTAACATTGAAAATGGCTAAGTTGACTGCGCGGAAAAAATGGGTGAAGTTAAAAAAAAAAGTAACATGTTGGATAGTGATATGTGGTGGGTACCCCTTGATTATGAAGCTGTGAAAGTTTGGTGGTCCTAGGTGGTACAGTACCAAAGAAATGGACTTAAACACGAAAACTTAACATTGTAAACGCGAAAACTTAACATTGAAAATGGCTAAGTCGACTACGCGGAAAAAATGGGTGAAATTAAAAAAAAAGTAACATGTTGGATAGTGATATGTGGTGGGCACCCCTTGATTATGAAGCTGTGAAAGTTTGGTGGTCCTAGGTGGTACAGTAACAAAGAAATGGACTCAAACACGAAAACTTAACATTGATTGTGGACGCCGCCCGCCCGCCCGCCCGCCGCCCGCCCGCCCGGCTTTCGCCAATCCAATAGCCTGGATTTTTTTTCAAAAAACCTGGCTAAAAATAGTAATTTCCAATAACCTCCGAAGGAAGCACATTTCATACACATTGTTTACATAGTAATTTCCAAAGACCATGTGGTCGAAAATTTAATAAAAAGAGTGACTTCAAACAATGTGTAAATAAAAATTCACATTATTTTAAAGTCACTCTTTTATTAAATTTTTAGTATTGGCAGTGCAATGTGAACAATATGGACGTCATATAGGACTGCCAATACAGTTTCTAACTACATGTATTTTGATAAAAACCATGTGGTCGGAAATTTAATAAAAAGAGTGACTTTAAAATAATGTGTATTTTGATTTAGTTTCTTTATTTTTCAATTAAAGTATCTAGTGTTATCACTCATTTAAACTGTCTCAATAAGACAGTTCAACAACATATACTTTTTGTGTGAAATAAGAAAAATGCTCATTTTTTCTATGAGAAAAATAGAGTATCTTCAGTGGAAATTGGTTAAAGATCCCAAAATCAGAATTATTTACAGATGAGAATGATGAAAGTCCCAGCAAATGTTTGCGACATTGGTAATGCTGCTTACTGAAATGACGTCAAAATGGGGGAAATTGTTTTGTGTAAAGAATACTGGTCGTCTACAATATGTTGATACAGTAGAACACGAAAGAATAAGAAAACAGAATAGTAGAATCAGAAAACATTAACGTGATGTGTGTCATTACATTGTAATTGACCTAAAATGTGGCTGTGAATGGAGAAATTGTGACCAGTGTAGATCCCGATCAGCCTGCGCAGTCTGATTGGGATCTGCACAAATGATATGTAAATTCATGATAGAAATGCACGCACACACATATTTGAAATTTAAATCAGATAAAGCTTAACTCTTTGCATGCTGGGACATTTGTAGGTTATAAATAGTTAAAAAAGCAGCAGACGACAATTCAGCATAAATGTTTTTATTTCTCCCTATAAATATCATGAATATGTCTTGGAATTTCATTAGAATTGAGTCCGGAGGACGCAATTCTAATGAAATTCCAAGACATATTTACAATAAAAGACATATGTACTCATAATTTGTTGGATGTTATTTTCACCGCTAGCGTGCAGAGTTAAACAACGTTTGATTCCGTCAAATTCAAATTTCTCTGCAGAATGTTCAGACTAACTACATAAGTAAAGCTGCTAAATTAGGTATAGGCGGACTCGTAGTGTTAACGGCTGGAACATGGTCATCTTTAAAAGGAAGAAACCGCAGTCGTATTGATGAAAAATAAGAGTTACTTTAGACCTCATGGGTGCCGCCATTAAACCAGTGTAACATGTGATCTCATACCCTGATTTATAGCCTTAGACGGTCTGGATTACAGTGGAGCATCTTTAAACTTGACACCCAGGAGGATCCACTGGGTGTCCAGTTTAGAGAGGTTACGTTGTACCAATACAAAATGTATGTATTTATTTCCAAGTGATGAGACATGTCTGATAACACTGTTGGTCTAGTGACATGTTTGTAAATTTAATACCGTTTAAACAAACTATCTGCAAGATTAATATGCAATGATACATGATTAACCCTTTCAACACGATAGTGGAATTGGCAAACAGTGTAGATCCTGATGAGCCGGCTCGTGACGAGCCGTCTCATCAGGATCTGCACTTTTGCAAGTAATTTTCATATTTTTTCATAAATTGACTAGTCTGAAAATTAACATCTCAAAATCAATTCCAGTTACTTAGAGGTGAAAGGGTTAAACAATCTATTTGCAAGATTATTATGCAATGATATAGTCTTATGATTAAATAATTCCAGGTCAAAAATATTTACACAATTCCCTAACATTTGATTGGCCTGTAGCAAGTCTCTGTCCAAAATTTATATCCCAGTAAACTCCCACGCTAAACTACTTTCCGTAACCATGAGGCGCAGTTAAAATAATTCTTAAGAAAACGGAAAATAAACACATTTTCTTGATGAATTTATTTCAAATGCTGGAATTATAAGGAATGAATGGCCTTTTCTTGGAATTTATCGGGGATATAAACTTGGAAAAGTCGCGGGAATACTGGACGAGGCCTTCTGGCCTTCGTCCAGTATTCCCGCGACTTTTCCAAGTTTATACCCCGTTAAATTCCAAAAAAAGGCCATTCATTCCTATAATCCTTTCCTAAGGTAGTCAGTCAAAATAGGTCTGTGTGACTGGAGAAATGGGGCTTACAGGGATCTCCAGATTATCGGACAAAAGTGGCATTTTTTTAACGATATTTTTCTTAAAATAGCAGCTACGGGCAAAACATTTTCACAGAACAATCGTCGGTTCTTGCTTTCTCAACGCATGTCAACTATTTAGCAAAATGTGCCGTCTTTCTCACTTAAAATTGGGTCAGATCATTAGACGTAAGATTGCCGCAAAATTAACATCGACAATCAGTTATCCGGACAAACGTAAAATTGTCTTATAACTTCTATTCTCACATTGAAACTATAATCTTATCGCCTGTAAACCAGTGTAAACAGCATTGTGTAGTTCTGCAGAAAAAGTAATCACCATTCGCTTCTTGGAAAACACCATATTTATATAATTTATCCCGTCAACACAGTGCTTATGTGCCGTGAAACACGGTGCCGTGAAACATTTTTGATATCCAGTCAATACAATTTTTGCATTTTACAGCCATTTGTAGGTGTTGACGGGATAAATAGAATAGTAGGTTAGTGCCGTGAATGGGAAAAAATATCTGGCGCGGCACGGAAACGGGATGTGCTCGGCAGAGCCGCACCCATCCCGTTTCCTAAGCCTTGTCAGATATTTTTTCCCATTCACGGCACTAACCTGCTATTCTCTATCTATTTTCCTGATTTCTGAACCAAAGTATATGTTGTGACCACTCATTTGAACCGTCTCGGCGAGACGGTTTAAATGGTGGTCACTACATATACTTCTGATGGGAAATAAAGAAATTCTTGAGTCTTGCCAGATATTTTTTCCCATTCACGGCACTAACCTACTATTCTCTATTTATTGTATTTATAGAACAACTCTGCAATGACGTAATCGTTGAGCCCCTTTGTGGACAGAGTTTGCGAATTTTTCAGCAAATTTTACTAAAATGTTTATCTTGGCGATATATTCTTCACACTGGCATGGAAACAGCAAGCACCTGCGTGACTTAGATGTATTCGTTGCCAATTCGGATCAAACGAGCGCGCTTAATTAACAGGTATTTTCATTTGTCCGATAAACTGATTGTCCGGATAACTGGTGTGAACCCTTGATGGTATTAGTGTTCAGTCTAGCTTCAGACCTACTAAGCTAAACGCTCTTCTGTAGATTGACAAGTATCTATACTGTTTGGTACAAGTGTGACACAAGTTTCACTGAATGAAAGGCAACAGAGCAGACCCTGATCAGTGTGTGTGGAAATGGAGGCTGATCTAGGTTTACACGGGTTACAAATGTCATAAGCCCCATTTCTCCAGCCATAATAACAGTTATTATAGGAATCAATGACCTTTTTGTGGAATTTATCGGGTTATAAACTTGGAAAAGCCACTTTCGCAATTGGCGATAAAAATAAACAATTGGCGATAAAAAATTACAATTTTTCGAAAATTGTAATTTTTTATCGCCAATTGTTTATTTTTATCCTATTGGTTATTATAGGAATGAATGGCCTTTTTGTGGAATTTATCGGGGTATAAACTGGATGAAGGCCGGATGGCCTCGTCCAGTATTCCCGCGACTTTTCCAAGTTTATATCCCTGATAAATTCCACAAAAAGGCCATTCATTCCTTATAATTCCAGCATTTGAAATAAATTCATCAAGAAAATGTGTTTATTTTCCGTTTTCTTAAGAATTATTTTAACTGCGCCTGACGGTTACGGAAAGTAGTTCGGCATGGGAGTTTACTGGTATATAAATTTTGGACAGAGACTTGCTACGGACCAATCAAATGTTAGGGAATTGTGTAAATATTTGTGTGCTGGAATTATTCAAGGTTGTCGAGGTACATGTGTATAAAACTTGAGCATATATGAGACACCCCAACTGTGAGATTTAATGAAATATGTTTACTACAAAATTTACAATATTTTCCGTAAATGCGCGGAATGTACTCAATTTTGTCGAGTTTTGACTCCATTCATCTTCATTTATGAAAAATATTGTATATTTTGTAAACATATTTAATGAAATTATGAAGATGTCCGAAGCTACAAAATCACATGGCGTGTCTCATATGTGACCCGCTTGCACACTCATATGCATGCAGCCTGACACACATCTAAAGTTTCCTACAAAGTTTTTCATCAGGGCAGTCATCCGACTGAGCTGATCGCTAACTCAACAAGCCGAATTCCTGATGAATTCCGAAAATTGTGCCGGTTACTAGATAAAAAATACCTTTATGAGATAGCTCTAAGCATTTTACGCCGGCGCGGACAGCAGCGCCAGTGATACATATCAATGTCTTTCCAGCTGGCGGTGTCGGTGGGCGGGAGAATACCCAGGGATTTAGTGAGCAAAAGAAATCCATAACAAGAGCTGTAGGAGAACAGCATAGCTCGACTACGAGGGTTGTCGATGTACACATAGCTTGACAAACAAGGTGGCCGTGGCCTGCATAAAAACCTTAACCAAGGTTGACTAAAAACCTTAACCAAGGGAAATTAAGTAAGTAATTCAAGGTTAAATGTAGGTCAATGTCAGATATAGGTCAGGGATTATTGATGTACATCACTAGGAGATGAAGTTGTCCAAGTATGGTTGCTGTAGGTCCAGGAGTATTCCATAAACAAGCTTGACTATAAACATTAACCAAGTAATTCAAGGTTAAATGTAGGTGAAGGTAAAATATAGTTCAGGGGTTATTGATGTACATCCCTATGAGAAAAAGTTATCCAAATATGGTATCTGTATGCACAATAATATTCCATCTACAAGCTTGACTAAAAACCTTAACCAAGGTTGACTAAAAACCTTAACCAAGGTGAATTAACTAAGTAATTCAAGGTTAAATGTATGTCAAGGTCAACTATAGGTCAGGGGTTGTTGATGTACATCACTAGGAGATGAAGTTGTCCAAGTATGGTTGGTGTAGGGCCAGGAGTATTCCATCTACAAGCTTGAGTATAAACCTTAACCAAGGAGAATTAACTAAGTAATTCAAGAGGAAATGTAGGTCAAGGTCAAATAGATATAACGGGTTATTGATGTACATCACTATGAGAAAAGGTTGTCCAAGTATGGTGTCTTTATGCACAATAGTATTCCATGTACAAGCTTGAGTAAAAAGCTTAACCAAGGTTGACTAAAAACCTTAACCAATGGGAATTAACTAAGTAATTCAAGGTTAAATGTAGGTCAAGGTCAAATATAGGTCAGGGGCGGGCTGTTGATGTACATCATTAGGCGATGAAGTTGTCCAAGTATGGTTGGTGTAAGGCCAGGAGTATTCCATCTACAAGCTTGACTAAAAACCTTAACCAAGGGGAATTAAGTAAGTAATTCAAGAGGAAATGTAGGTCAAGGTCAAATATAGATCAGGGGTTATTGATGTACATCACTAGGAAATGAAGTTGTCCAAGTATGGTGGGTGTAGGGCCAGTAGTATTCCATATACAAGCTTGACTAAAAACCTTAACCAAGGCGTGACGGTGACGCAGACGCCGACGCCGATGCCGGGGTGACAACATAAGCTCTAACTATTCTTCGAATAGTCGAGTTAAAAATGAAATGGTTAAACAAAATTTGAATTCCTAATGACGGGAATTAGACAGTCAATATTTTAATTTGTCTAAATTTTGTGGGGTTGCCTGCAGCCTGCCACCATCACCACTCCCCACCCTCAACCGAACAACCCAACCTCTCCCTAAGGCACGTGAGATATGGATAGGTGCATCAATTGAAAGGCAGTGTTCGCTATAGAATGTGAAAGGTGAAAGTGTTTGTTATAAGGAATGTTGATGATAATGTGGGTAAAAATGCACCCTCTAATTTCAGAGCTGATCGCTAACTCAACAAGCCCACTTTTGTCATGGCGAGACACACACACACACAAACATCAAACTGCTTTATTTCCAATTTAGATTACAATAAAATATCCCAGGTGTCATAAACTTACCCTACCTGTCAAATATGCACGAAACAAAAAGAATGGGAAGCTCTACCGTATGTTCAGTACTTTGAGTTTAAGAGGACAGAAAATCAAAGTACTGAAAGTACTGAATATATGGTAGAGCTTCCGATTCCTTTGATGAAACAAAATATGCTAAATATCACTCAGCTACGATGCAACTACATGTACTGGTATACACAGTGGTGCTGCACTCCGCGCGGCATAAAATGTTTCATGTCAAAATAGGCACCGAATTCCTGATGAATTCCGAAAATTGCGCCGGTTACTAGATAAAAAATACCTTTATGAGATAGCTCTAAGCATTTTACGCCGGCACGGACAGCAGCGCCAGTGATACATATCAATGTCTTTCCAGCTGGGAGTGTCGGGGGGGCGGGAGAATACCCAGGGATTTAGTGAGCAAAAGAAATCCATAAAAATGAAATGGTTAAACAAAATTTGAATTCCTACTGACGGGAATTAGACAGTCAATATTTTAATTTGTCTAAATTTTGTGGGGTTGCCTGCCGCCTGCCGCCTGCCGCCTGCCGCCTGCCACCATCACCACTCCCCACCCTCAACCGAACAACCCAACCTCTCCCTCAGGCACGTGAGATATGGATAGGTGCATCAATTGAAAGGCAGTGTTCGCTACAGAATGTGAAAGGTGAAAGTGTTTATGTGAATGTTGATGATAATGTGGGTAAAAACGCACCCTCTAATATGTGCAACAATTAATATATATTCCCAGTCTAACAATAAATACTGGCATCGATTTGAGAGATTATATCAGCCCAGAATTTAGAATAACCTGATCTGGTGCCAGTCCTCAGCACACCAGAGTGACTTAGCCTATTAAAGTAATAGAATTAGTACAGTAAAACTTACTATATTTATAATGGGTAACCAAAATCAACTTTCAAGTAACAAGAAATGTATCCAGGGCCAAAACCAGTGGACGTATAAAAAGGAAATTAACTTATATGTTAGTAAGGTGAGAGTTGTCAATCATGCAGGGTCTTTGGGTCGTAAATTATGCAGGTGTGAAATATCATGAAAATATTCCGAATAATAGTCCAGTTTCGGATTGACAGGAATCAATCTGCGATAAAACAAATGGAGATAATTAAAAATTAATTAGGCAAGAGTTGCAACACACCTTCTGATAGTGGTATATGCATGTGTCAAGTTTCATGAATATACAGTATTACAAAGGGTATTCGAGTTATGCTCCAAACAAGAAATCAGTGCGGGAGATAACTAAAACATTAGTGAGGCAAGAGTTGCCATTTGTGCATGCAACACACCTTTGAGTCGTCGTTTATGCATGTGTGAAGTTTCATGAAAATATTCCAAAGGGTATTTTAGCTATGCCAAGGACAAGAAATTATTGTGCAAAAAAACAAAACAAAGAAAGATAACTCAAAACTTAGTGAGGCAAGAGTTGTCATTCTTGAGTGTGACACATCTTTGGGACGTGATCTATGCATGTGTGAAGTTTTATGAAAATATTCCAAAGGGTATTCGAGTTATACTTTAGACAAGAAACCACTGATTGAAAAAAATAAAAAGGTGATAACTGAAGAATTAATGAGGCAAGAGTTGTCATTCTTGCGCACAACACACCTTTGGGTCGTGGTCTATGTATGAATGAAGGTTCATGAAAATATTCCAAAGGGTATTCCAGTTATGCCAAGGACAAGAAATCGGTACGCGAACAATACTGAGGCAAGACATGTCATTCAACAATGAGGCAAGACATGTCATTCAACAATACAATTAGCCTTCACATGCCCCCAACCAGGGGGCCGTTTCACTAAACTTCGTATGACTGAAATGTTCGTAAGTGGAAAATTATGATTATCTGTAAATTTCACATTAACTCTAATGCAATAAGAAAATGATGAGCATGATTGCAATGGTGAAGAAGGTCACTCACTATAGGTAACTGACACCTGCGACACATGCAATGGTGAAGAAGGTCACTCACTAAATCACTGACACCTGCGACACAGAAAACTGTGCAAAAACTTACCACAATTAAACTAGCGACAAAACCGACGGACTGACAAGGTAATGGTACAAAGGTTACGATACTAGCAAATTCAGGTAACATACATATAGTGTCAAATATGTAAACCAAAACCCAAACTTTTTTTGGACAGTCACAATGACAAACCGCTGTATTATAACATGTATACAATCCGCATTGTTGAAACAAAATTTTGGTACAATATATCACTTTCAGGATGAATGATATTTTATAAAAAAAAATCCAAACATTTCGTGAAAAATATATCTTTAACCCTTTAAACCCAAAGCCCGCTATAGCGGTTTATGCAACAGTGCCGATCCAGATGAGCCGGCTCGTAACGAGCCGTCTCATCAGGATCTGCACTTTTTGAAAGCAATTTTCATATTTTTGAGAACAAAAATACCCCCTTTTCATAAATGGAGTAGTCTGAAAATAATTTTGTGACAATTGGATCGGTCAATTAACATATAAAAATCCATTCCAGTTACTTGGGGTGAAAGTGTTAAAATCATGTATAACAAGCAATGATGGACTGTACTAGAATACAGTTCCCACGAAGTCTAAGACTTGACCTATATAATGCATGCATGATATAGATTTTGCTAGATGGAATAGGTATATAAGTGCTTTTTGACCCTTACTACGCTGAATTAAATATTGTCGTCTGCTGGAAATGTTTTATTTTCAATATTTCTCGACAAAAACTTGGTTTTGACAGCACATGAGAATCGTCTCCAGTGGAGACGATTCCCATGTGCTGTCAAAACCAGTTTTTGTTAAGAATTAAAGCAAAAATGAAAAACAGCAGACGGCAATTTCCATCAACAGCGTAGGAAGGGTTAAGATCTACACGTAGTCACTAAATAAGCTAGCATAGCTGCATAGGAACAAACAGCACACACTCATTACAAGGGTAATTGACCACATATTGCCTTCCAATAATGCTTAGAAGCAAATAAAACAAGACGATCGCCGGCAAGTGTTTCACCCACACACGAGTTGTTAGCCACCAACGGTGAGGAAGCTATTGATGAAGTTTGGTGAAGATCCGACCAACAGATCAGGAGATATGCAACATTTTGATACACATCCAAATTTCCGACGCCTACAATGATGCTGACAATGGCACAATGCCGGAATTGTGACCGCTTTATCTCACTTTCCAAAAAATGTGCATTTCTCAAAAATACACATGGACTCTTTTTTTAAGTCATCAACAGGGACACACCTTTTAGTTGCATTTACTTATTTTGAGAGATTAATTTTACCCTTCTGGTTTGCTGTTTTTTTCAGAATTGGGACAATAAGTGGCCACATACCCGTCACTTACCATGTTAATAAAGCTGTTCAAGACTACCAAATCAAACAGCAAGATATTAAAATAGAATCACAATAGCCTATGGTATGTCATTATTAAAGTGATACAGCATCCGTTCCAGTGATTATACAACTTTCTGGCCATGTACTCGGCTCTCCAGCTTGAAATCATGCAATTTGATGAGTCTCGGCCAATCAAACTGCATGATTTAGAGCCCAAATTTCAAGAACGTGCTTAGACAGTTATATTACCATGGCTCTGGTACTTAAATTACATACTCAAAACTCAAACTAAATTGGTTATCCCTCAGCTGATCTAGTGTGAGTTTGGAATTCAAGCAAGTTCTCCAAAATAAATGTCTGTATTCACCAGAAACAAACAGTGTAGTCTATAGACGATGGATCAAATACTCTCCGGCAGTTTTCGTATTATCATTAACTCATTTTTTCACAAATTATTTCAATGAAGAAAGACATGAATATGAATGCACCTGTAAAACAATATAAAAACATTTAACACTAGAGTGAGTTTGAAGTCAATCAGACTTACCTTTGCAGAGATATTGGGTACCAATAAACTTTACCGCAAATCTTACGGAAGGACAGATGGGCGGACGGACGGACGGACGGACGGACGGACGGACAGAATGACAAAAACTATATACCTGCCGACATACTGCGTATGCAGGGGGTATAATTAGAGCAAGTGATCAGGGTCTCATGGATATCCAAAATACAAATTTCAAATGCTATTTTTTTTTTGTGCTACAGAAAGACAGACGGACGACCGGCAAAAACTATATACCAATCGGCAGACTTTAGAATCAATATTCACAAGAAACAACAGTGCAGTCTATAGACAATGGATCAGACACTGTCACTGTTAACACTGTCTTCAACACCTGTAAAACCAAGCTGTAAAACCAAGCTGTAAAGTAAAACCAAGCTAGTACCTGTACAAAGAAAGACATGAATACAAATTCACCTGTAAAGCAATATACAAATGTTTAAAAATACCGGTTGGTACCTGTAGCCTATTTCATCAACATTGCAAAGTATACTTTACTAGCAAAGTATACTTTGAGGGAGAAATCATTTATTTTTCCTGAAATGCATTATTTCATATAGAACTAACAAATGCATATATATCATGATTAAAAGTATGCAGAATTATTATACTGAATTTATTACATTATCACAGCCATTAAATGGCTGTGATAATGTAATAATTCAGCACAATAAAAATTAATAAATTTTTTAAAAAATTGAAAATTTCTCCCTCAAAGTATACTTTGCTAGTAAAGTATACTTTGCAATGTTGATGAAATAGGCTACAGCATGCAACATAATTGCACTCAATAAGCGGACCAGCACCACAAAGATGTTAGTGATGACATCAATGCACACAATTTACTAACACAACATCAAGACAACATTGCATTGATCATTGGTATAATAACACTTTTAGAGCAGGATATGAATCAAGTTCAAGAACTTTCTGCCTTATCGTGCTTATTGCATCTGTATTTTTCGCTCAGCTGTTGATATCGAAAGAATAAAAGTTTTTCTGAATATGACAAAAAATGAATAGTACATCGGCTCATATTTTATTGTGAACTTTTAATGTTGTTTTCAGAAAAACAATTGTTGAATGTTATTTTCAGAACGTATATCTGATTTTTGAAATTAATATTGGCATATAAAAAGTGAGCCCTATATGTCTGACCAGAGACATGTTACAGAGAGATGGGAAACTCGCTATATAAGGTATTAATCGATTGCGTTTACCTGGTGTGCCTTGAAAATTGTTCACCAGTCCATCACAGCAAAACTTGCACCAGAGTTCTCACGCTACTAGTTTTTTTACTTTTTTTTATTTCTTGCAATATGCAGATGATTTCTTTTGTAATAAACAAGATTAACCATTTCTTGATAGGATATGCTACTTTTAAGCAAGAAATAATTCCAGCACAAAAATCTTTACAAAATTCCCTAACATTTGATTGGCCCGTAGCAAGTCTCTGTCCAAAATTTATATCCCAGTAAACTCCCACGCCGAACTACTTTGCGTAACCATGAGGCGAAGTTAAAATAATTCTTAAGAAAACTGAAAATAAACACATTTTCTTGATGAATTTATTTCAAATGCTGGAATTATAAGGAATGAATGGCCTTTTTGTGGAATTTATCGGGGATATAAACTTGGAAAAGTCGCGGGAATACTGGACGAGGCCTTCCGGCCTTCATCATCCAGTATTCTTGCAACTTTTCCAAGTTTATACCCCGATAAATTCCACAAAAAGGCCATTCATTCCTATAATATTTACATTTTCTGTTTCATATCCTAAATATTAATACACATATTAATTGCATTTTAGCCGTTTTAGAATAGGCTCAAATTCAGTTGCTGGTATTTAATATAGGAATGAATGGCTTTTTGTGGGAATTTATCGGGGTATAAACTTGGAAAAGTCGCGGGAATACTGGATGAAGGCCGGAAGGCCTCGTCCAGTATTCCCGCGACTTTTCCAAGTTTATATCCCCGATAAATTCCACAAAAAGGCCATTCATTCCTTATAATTCCAGCATTTGAAATAAATTCATCAAGAAAATGTGTTTATTTTCCGTTTTCTTAAGAATTATTTTAACTGCGTCGGACGGTTACGGAAAGTAGTTCGGCATGGAGTTTACTGGGATATAAATTCTGGACAGAGACTTGCTACGGACCAATCATATGTTAGGGAATTGTGTAAATATTTTTGTGCTGGAATTATTGTGCAAGGTAGCGAGACGCGCATGCGTTGACTGGTATTCAATGTGTACGATAACGAGACACATGCGTCAACTTACTCCTCACAAGTAATCATAACACATGGTAAGCACATCAAGAAAAATTCAAGGTTTCATATCCTGTACTCTAAAAACCTGGTCTGTAACATCACAACATAATGTTGATAAAGAACAAGAAAAACTGGTAACTGACCCAGTCTAATCAGGGAAACAGTTTTCCAAATAAGTGTACACAAGTCAGTATTGATATCAGAAAGAACAGGAGCCTATTTCATCAACATTGCAACGTATACTTTAGTAGCAAAGTATACTTTGAGGGAGAAATTTTCAATTTTATGATAAATTTATTAATTTTTTATTATACTGAATTTATTACATTATCACAGCCAATTTGGCTGTGATAATGTAATAAATTCAGTATAATAATTCTGCATACTTTTAATCATGAAATATATGCATTTGTTAGTTCTATATGAAATAATGCATTTCAGGAAAAATAAATGATTACTCCCTCAAAGTATACTTTGCTAGTAAAGTATACTTTGCAATGTTGATGAAATAGGCTACAGATAATTGCACATGTCAATATATTCCAAGTGTTATTTACAAATATAATACATGTACCTCATAGTACATGTATGTGATATATGCAACTAGTATATTTATAGTAAGGCCACATAAATTTAATTAGTAGATTCTCATCCGAATTTTGGGGAAAGATGGGGCGGGTGGGCGAATTTTATTTATTATTTTTTATTGAAATTTGTTCAAATTAGGTGTCAAAAAACAATAATCATTTGAATTTTTTGAAATATATACAAATAAAAGATTAATTTGGCCCAAAGATTTAGGGGCGGGTGGGAATGAGAATCTACTAATTAATTTTCTGTGGCCTAATGTGAAACACAAATTATTGCACAATTTGACTATACAATGGAAACATTCACCAAAGCATTGGAAGTGGGACAACGCTACAAGTGCTATTTTGGTGCCATTAACCCTTTCAACACCAAGTAACTTAATAGGATGTTCCATGCCAATGTTTCACGCTATTTCATTAATTTTGTTTATTCAAAATTTATCCCATTCTTCTGAAAGGGTAATCTGTACGACGTTTAAAATTATTAACAAACAGTGGAGATCCTGATGAGACGGCTCGTTACGAGCCGGCTCATCTGGATCTGCACTGTTTGCAAACATTGTCTCTATAGAGGTCTGTGGTGTTGAAAGGGTTAACAGGATCAACTGTTAACAGGATCAACTGATGTGTCACATTACCAACTGATTCACAAATTCAACTGTTTCAATCAATAACCGACAACAATATTCTACAATAATTAACATCGTGGGAAAAACAAATAACAATTATGCAGTTATTCTGACTGTTGATGGGCGATACCAAACAATGATTGGTTGATTGAATGAATATATTACTGACAAATGGGCATCCAGTTATAAAGAATCGGTACAACACTCTATTGCCATACCATGACAGTTTCTGTTATAGCCCAAGCTATCAGTTTTCACAATATTAAGTTGGAATTTCATTTACATGAACAACTATAACAGCCACATATTCAAAATCTGAAACTCAGATTTTTGATATGGAGAGTTAGCCTAAAATTTGAAAGCTGAAAAATAATCTTGGCACCTTGATCCATGCTGGTTGATACAACAATGAAAGAATAAAGCACATATGAAGCAAACAGAATCTGGCTGTCCTCAAAATAGAAATATATGTAAGATGGCATGTGCCATGCAAACCTACAAAATATAAAGAAAATATACGGTAATGCACAGCATATACGACATACAAGATGGTACATGATCCAAAATTACAAGCCACAAACGTGAAATGTAAATAGAAATCCGATTACACAAGAAAGAAGAAGTTACATGGCATTCAAAGTATAAATATGCAAATATAAACTGCTTCCTTGCATCAATGGCATAACATAGTGTACATGAAAAGCCAGTAAACTATAGCTCTGTTAATAGATGGTATAATATGCGAGACATGAACACAATATGCAAATCCACATCACATTATAGTGTATGACATGCACGTGACATGGTATTCAAAGCCAGTACACACATTCCGTATAAAGGTAGCTTAACCCTTTCAACCCTACATACATGACAGACCATAAGGCCAACATGTGCAAATACTGAAGATCCAGATGAGACGGCTCGTAACGAGCCGTCTCATCAGGATCTTCAGCATTTGACAGTATTACTCAATTCTCAATGAAATCCACACTTTCTTATTAACAAAAAGCCAATGTTGGAGATGTAGGTGTGAAAGGCTTAATAGAGCAAGCCATGTAATTTTGTACCTAAGAAGATGCGAGATACCTCATGAAAAATATTTACAATATTTTCCCGTAAATGACGTCAAAACTTGACAAAATATTGAGTAAATGCGGAAAAGAATTCCGCATTTGCTCTGAAAGCTTTTCTGAAAGCTTTACAAATTTCGACATCATTTAATATCAGAAATCACAGTTTCTGTCAATATTTTTCATGCAAAATCGCACATCTTCTTAGGTACAAAATCACATGGTATGCCTCTGTGTAAAACATACAATTACATGACATGCAAAGCCAGACCACATGTATTGGAAAAGCACCACAAACCACGACTCCTGCTATGTGTTCCTACTTACTCGTCACTAACAACACTATCTGCATCTATATTATGTTGCCATCTGCAAATGCATCACAGGATTGGAGCAAAGTATTTTGGTGAAGTTATAACCTATTCACTATTTATAGACAACAAATACAATGTCTAAACACACAATTTCAACTGAGATGAGTTTCCATTATTTTCTAAACCATATTGTCTGTGGCCCACACATTGAGACAATAGATACATTTGATACTCCCATGGTGTATAAAATTATATGAAACACGTCATATGGGGGCTAAAAATATATTTCTTACAATATTTTTTCATTTGTGGACCGATTTTCAAAATCTAACTTTTGTTTTCTTAATTACATCATTTTCAAGCTATCTCGCCAGGTTTCGGAGTCAATTTCCAAATTTTTTCGTTTTTTTATCCTAAAAGCGATTTTGGAAATTGTTAAATTCCCATAGGAAAATCGTTTTTTTCGCAATAAAATCAATATTTGATGGAATTTCATGAAATCAATTTTTTTGAGGAGGGTCGTTTTTTCTTATTGATGAAAACGTACTTACCTAAAAATATTTTTTAGAATTAATGTGTTTAATGGCCTAATGTTCCTCGGCAGCAAAACAGACAGTAATCTATTTGACAAGAACTGTAAGGCAAATTCATGTCATGTGACCTTGACCTTGGAACAAACAAGCATTTGAAATGCTGATGATGCGAATCTGAGTGTGTGAATATGCAATATTTTTCAAGCATTAAAACTTTGATTTATTATTACAGTGCATTACAATATGACGTCATAATGTGGCATTCTTTAAGCCAGTGCATTGCTGTGCATGATTGCTGGCACCATCAGTCCTTGGCGATATGAGAATTAGCCAAGAATGTAATTCAGAATGCATAATGTTTTCAAATACATCTGTATGGTATACGTAAAATAAATGTAGAGTATTTAACCCTTACTATGCTGAATTAAATGTTGTCGTCTGCTGGAAATGTTTTATTTTCAATATTTCTTGACAAAAACATGGTTTTGACAGCACATGAGAATCATCTCCAGTGGAGACGATTCTCATGTGCTGTCAAAACCATTTTTTTGTTAAGAATTAAAGCAAAAATGAAAAACAGCAGACGGCAATTTCCGTCAACAGCGTAGGAAGGGTTAAGCAAATCCAAGTTAAAATGGAGTGTTCAGGGGTGTGACTGCACATTGTGAGAAAATAGGAAATGTGTGAACATAGCGACAGCAAAGTGGAAACCCATATTCATGCCCTGCACGAAGGTATGATTTTGGGGTAGTTCAACAAAATCCAGCCTTTTTATTTTATTTCTGAAAAGAGGAAATTTCACACCCCAGAGAGCTAAAATCCATTGAACAAGGTTAAAATATGATTACAGCATAGAAACCACAATATCATGATATTGCACCTGTTTTATTTACACTGAAAAGAAACTAGCAATAAATACAACAGAAATACTTACTCATCATCTTCGTCCTCCTCCCCTACTATCTGCCTAA
>CM055278.1:43897633-43936388 GCA_029237695.1 Conchocele bisecta | reverse complement strand
TTAGGCAGATAGTAGGGGGAGGAGGACGAAGATGATGAGTAAGTATTTCTGTTGTATTTATTGCTAGTTTCTTTTCAGTGTAAATAAAACAGGTGCAATATCATGATATTGTGGTTTCTATGCTGTAATCATATTTTAACCTTGTTCAATGGATTTTAGCTCTCTGGGGTATGAAATTTCCTCTTTTCAGAAATAAAATAAAAAGGCTGGATTTTGTTGAAACTACCCCAAAATCATACCTTCGTGCAGGGCGTGAATATGGGTTTCCACTTTGCTGTCACTATGTTCACACATTTCCTATTTTCTCACAATGTGCAGTCACACCCCTGAACACTCCATTTTAACTTGGATTTGCTTAACCCTTCCTACGCTGTTGACGGAAATTGCCGTCTGCTGTTTTTCATTTTTGCTTTAATTCTTAACAAAAAAATGGTTTTGACAGCACATGAGAATCGTCTCCACTGGAGACCATGGAAATTGACTCCGAAACCTGGCGAAATAGCTTGAAAATGATGTAATTAAGAAAACAAAAGTTAGATTTTGAAAATCGGTCCACAAATGAACAAAATATTGTAAAAAATCTATTTTTAGCCCCCATATGACGTGTTTCATATATACACCATGGGAGTATCAAATGTATCTATTGTCTCAATGTGGGCCACAGACAATATGGTTTAGAAAATAATGGAAACTCATCTCAGTTGAAATTGTGTGTTTAGACATTGTATTTGTTGTCTATAAATAGTGAATAGGTTATAACTTCACCAAAATACTTTGCTCCAATCCTGTGATGCATTTCCAGATGGCAACATACAGATGCAGATAGTGTTGTTAGTGACGAGTAAGTAGGAACACATAGCAGGAGTCGTTTTTTGTGGTGCTTTTCCAATACATGTGGTCTGGCTTTGCATGTCATGTAATTGTATGTTTTACACAGAGGCATACCATGTGATTTTGTACCTAAGAAGATGTGCGATTTTGCATGAAAAATATTGACAGAAACTGTGTTTTCTGATAATGATGTCGAAATTTGCAAAGCTTTCAGAGCAAATGCGGAATTCTTTTCCGCATTTACTCTGAATATTTCGTCAAGTTTTGACGTCATTTACGGGAAAATATTGTAAATATTTTTCATGAGGTATCTCACATCTTCTTAGGTACAAAATTACATGGCTTGCTCTATTAAGCCTTTCACACCTAAATCTCCAACATTGGCTTTTTGTTAATAAGAAAGTGTGGATTTCATTGAGAATTGAGTAATACTGTCAAATGCTGAAGATCCTGATGAGACGGCTCGTTACGAGCCGTCTCATCTGGATCTACAGTATTTGCACATGTTGGTCTTATGGTCTGTCATGTATGTAGGGTTGAAAGGGTTAAGCTACCTTTATACGGAATGTGTGTACTGGCTTTGAATACCATGTCACCGTGCATGTACATACACATAATGTGATGTGGATTTGCATATTGTGTTCATGTCTCGCATATTATACCATCTATTAACAGAGCTATAGTTTACTGGCTTTTCATGTACATTATGTTATGCCATTGATGCAAGGAAGCAGTTTATATTTGCATATTTATACTTTGAATGCCATGTAACTTCTTCTTTCTTGTGTAATCGGATTTCTGTTTACATTTCACGTTTGTGGCTTGTAATTTTGGATCATGTACCATCTTGTATGTCGTATATGCTGTGCATTACTGTATATTTTCTTTATATTTTGTAGGTTTGCATGGCACATGCCATCTTACATATATTTCTATTTTGAGGACAGCCAGATTCTGTTTGCTTCATATGTGCTTTATTCTTTCATTGTTGTATCAACCAGCATGGATCACAGGGATTCCGCTGGGGAAAATAAAAAAATCGCCACTTCAAAAAAAAGAAAGGAATAACCAATAGGATAAAAATAAACAAACAATTGGCAATAAAAGATTACAATTTTCGAAAAAAAAATATTATTTTTTTTATTTCGAAAATTGTAATTTTTTATCACCAATTGTTTATTTTTATCGCCAATTGCGAAAGTGGCGATCGCCAGCGGAATACCTGGGATCAAGGTGCCAAGATTATTTTTCAGCTTTCAAATTCTAAGCGAACTCTCCATTTCAGATTTTGAATATGTGGCTGTTATAGTTGTTCATGTAAATGAAATTCCAACTTAATATTGTGAGAACTGATAGCTTGGGCTATAACAGAAACTGTCATGGTATGGCAATAGAGTGTTGTACCGATTCTTTAGAACTGGATGCCCATTTGTCAGTAATATATTCATTCAATCAACCAATCATTGTTTGGTATCGCCTATCAACAGTCAAAATAACTGCATAATTGTTATTTGTTTTTCCCACGATGTTAATTATTGTAGAATATTGTTGTCGGTTATTGATTGAAACAGTTGAATTTGTGAATCAGTTGGTAATGTGACACATCAGTTGATCCTGTTAACCCTTTCAACACCACAGACCTCTATAGAGACAATGTTTGCAAACAGTGCAGATCCAGATGAGCCGGCTCGTAACGAGCCGTCTCATCAGGATCTCCACTGTTTGTTAATAATTTTAAACGTCGTACAGATTACCTTTCAGAAGAATGGGATAAATTTTGAATAAACAAAATTAATGAAATAGCGTGAAACATTGGCATGGAACATCCTATTAAGTTACTTGGTGTTGAAAGGGTTAATGGCACCAAAATAGCACTTGTAGCGTTGTCCCACTTCCAATGCTTTGGTGAATGTTTCCATTGTATAGTCAAATTGTGCAATAATTTGTGTTTCACATTAGGCCACAGAAAATTAATTAGTAGATTCTCATTCCCACCCGCCCCTAAATCTTTGGGCCAAATTAATCTTTTATTTGTATATATTTCAAAAAATTCAAATGATTATTGTTTTTTGACACCTAATTTGAACAAATTTCAATAAAAAAATAATAAATAAAATTCGCCCACCGCCCCATCTTTCCCCAAAATTCGGATGAGAATCTACTAATTAAATTTATGTGGCCTTACTATAAATATACTAGTTGCATATATCACATACATGTACTATGAGGTACATGTATTATATTTGTAAATAACACTTGGAATATATTGACATGTGCAATTATCTGTAGCCATATCATCAACATTGCAAAGTATACTTTACTAGCAAAGTATACTTTGAGGGAGTAATCATTTATTTTTCCTGAAATGCATTATTTCATATAGAACTAACAAATGCATATATTTCATGATTAAAAGTATGCAGAATTATTATACTGAATTTATTACATTATCACAGCCAAATTGGCTGTGATAATGTAATAAATTCAGTATAATAAAAAATTAATAAATTTATCAAATAAAAATTGAAAATTTCTCCCTCAAAGTATACTTTGCTACTAAAGTATACGTTGCAATGTTGATGAAATAGGCTCCTGTTCTTTCTGATATCAATACTGACTTGTGTACACTTATTTGGAAAACTGTTTCCCTGATTAGACTGGGTCAGTTACCAGTTTTTCTTGTTGCTTTATCAACATTATGTTGTGATGTTACAGACCAGGTTTTTTAGAGTACAGGATATGAAACCTTGAATTTTTTCTTGATGTGCTTACCATGTGTTATGATTACTTGTGAGGAGTAAGTTGACGCATGTGTCTCGTTATCGTACACATTGAATACCAGTCAACGCATGCGCGTCTCGCTACCTTGCACAATAATTCAAGCACAAAAATATTTACACAATTCCCTAACATATGATTGGTCCGTAGCAAGTCTCTGTCCAGAATTTATATCCCAGTAAACTCCATGCCGAACTACTTTCCGTAACCGTCCGACGCAGTTAAAATAATTCTTAAGAAAACGGAAAATAAACACATTTTCTTGATGAATTTATTTCAAATGCTGGAATTATAAGGGAATGATAAGGCCAATGAATGCCTGGTGGAATTTATCGGGGATATAAACTTGGAAAAGTCGCGGGAATACTGGACGAGGCCTTCCGGCCTTCATCCAGTATTCCCGCGACTTTTCCAAGTTTATACCCCGATAAATTCCACAAAAAGGCCATTCATTCCTATATTAAATACCAGCAACTGAATTTGAGCCTATTCTAAAACGGCTAAAATGCAATTAATATGTGTATTAATATTTAGGATATGAAACAGAAAATGTAAATATTATAGGTAATGAATGGCCTTTTTGTGGAATTTATCGGGGTATAAACTTGGAAAAGTTGCAAGAATACTGGATGAAGGCCGGAAGGCCTCGTCCAGTATTCCCGCGACTTTTCCAAGTTTATATCCCGATAAATTATTCCACAAAAAGGGCCATTCATTCCTTATAATTCCAGCATTTGAAATAAATTCATCAAGAAAAATAAAATGTTTATTTATTTTCAGTTTTCTTAAGAATTATTTTAACTTCGCCTCATGGTTACGCAAAGTAGTTCGGCGGGTGGGAGTTTATCGGGATATAAATTTTGGACAGAGACTTGCTACGGGCCAATCAAATGTTAGGGAATTTTGTAAAGATTTTTGTGCTGGAATTATTTCTTGCTTAAAAGTAGCATATCCTATCAAGAAATGGTTAATCTTGTTTATTACAAAAGAAATCATCTGCATATTGCAAGAAATAAAAAAAAGTAAAAAAACTAGTAGCGTGAGAACTCTGGTGCAAGTTTTGCTGTGATGGACTGGTGAACAATTTCAAGGCACACCAGGTAAACGCAATCGATTAATACCTTATATAGCGAGTTTCCCATCTCTCTGTAACATGTCTCTGGTCAGACATATGGGCTCACTTTTTATATGCCAATATTAATTTCAAAAATCAGATATACGTTCTGAAAATAACATTCAACAATTGTTTTTCTGAAAACAACATTAAAAGTTCACAATAAAATATGAGCCGATGTACTATTCATTTTTTGTCATATTCAGAAAAACTTTTATTCTTTCGATATCAACAGCTGAGCGAAAAATACAGATGCAATAAGCACGATAAGGCAGAAAGTTCTTGAACTTGATTCATATCCTGCTCTAAAAGTGTTATTATACCAATGATCAATGCAATGTTGTCTTGATGTTGTGTTAGTAAATTGTGTGCATTGATGTCATCACTAACATCTTTGTGGTGCTGGTCCGCTTATTGAGTGCAATTATGTTGCTGCTGTAGCCTATTTCATCAACATTGCAAAGTATACTTTACTAGCAAAGTATACTTTGAGGGAGAAATTTTCAATTTTTTTAAAAATTTATTAATTTTTATTGTGCTGAATTATTACATTATCACAGCCATTTAATGGCTGTGATAATGTAATAAATTCAGTATAATAATTCTGCATACTTTTAATCATGATATATATGCATTTGTTAGTTCTATATGAAATAATGCATTTCAGGAAAAAATAAATGATTTCTCCCTCAAAGTATACTTTGCTAGTAAAGTATACTTTGCAATGTTGATGAAATAGGCTACAGGTACCAACCGGTATTTTTAAACATTTGTATATTGCTTTACAGGTGAATTTGTATTCATGTCTTTCTTTGTACAGGTACTAGCTTGGTTTTACTTTACAGCTTGGTTTTACAGCTTGGTTTTACAGGTGTTGAAGACAGTGTTAACAGTGACAGTGTCTGATCCATTGTCTATAGACTGCACTGTTGTTTCTTGTGAATATTGATTCTAAAGTCTGCGATTGGTATATAGTTTTTGCCGGTCGTCCGTCTGTCTTTCTGTAGCACAAAAAAAAAAATAGCATTTGAAATTTGTATTTTGGATATCCATGAGACCCTGATCACTTGCTCTAATTATACCCCCTGCATACGCAGTATGTCGGCAGGTATATAGTTTTTGTCATTCTGTCCGTCCGTCCGTCCGTCCGTCCGCCCATCTGTCCTTCCGTAAGATTTGCGGTAAAGTTTATTGGTACCCAATATCTCTGCAAAGGTAAGTCTGATTGACTTCAAACTCACTCTAGTGTTAAATGTTTTTATATTGTTTTACAGGTGCATTCATATTCATGTCTTTCTTCATTGAAATAATTTGTGAAAAAATGAGTTAATGATAATACGAAAACTGCCGGAGAGTATTTGATCCATCGTCTATAGACTACACTGTTTGTTTCTGGTGAATACAGACATTTATTTGGAGAACTTGCTTGAATTCCAAACTCACACTAGATCAGCTGAGGGATAACCAATTTAGTTTGAGTTTTGAGTATGTAATTTAAGTACCAGAGCCATGGTAATATAACTGTCTAAGCACGTTCTTGAAATTTGGGCTCTAAATCATGCAGTTTGATTGGCCGAGACTCATCAAATTGCATGATTTCAAGCTGGAGAGCCGAGTACATGGCCAGAAAGTTGTATAATCACTGGAACGGATGCTGTATCACTTTAATAATGACATACCATAGGCTATTGTGATTCTATTTTAATATCTTGCTGTTTGATTTGGTAGTCTTGAACAGCTTTATTAACATGGTAAGTGACGGGTATGTGGCCACTTATTGTCCCAATTCTGAAAAAAACAGCAAACCAGAAGGGTAAAATTAATCTCTCAAAATAAGTAAATGCAACTAAAAGGTGTGTCCCTGTTGATGACTTAAAAAAAGAGTCCATGTGTATTTTTGAGAAATGCACATTTTTTGGAAAGTGAGATAAAGCGGTCACAATTCCGGCATTGTGCCATTGTCAGCATCATTGTAGGCGTCGGAAATTTGGATGTGTATCAAAATGTTGCATATCTCCTGATCTGTTGGTCGGATCTTCACCAAAACTTCATTCAATAGCTTCCTCACCGTTGGTGGCTAACAACTCGTGTGTGGGTGAAACACTTGCCGGCGATCGTCTTGTTTTATTTGCTTCTAAGCATTATTGGAAGGCAATATGTGGTCAATTACCCTTGTAATGAGTGTGTGCTGTTTGTTCCTATGCAGCTATGCTAGCTTATTTAGTGACTACGTGTAGATCTTAACCCTTCCTACGCTGTTGATGGAAATTGCCGTCTGCTGTTTTTCATTTTTGCTTTAATTCTTAACAAAAACTGGTTTTGAACAGCACATGGGAATCGTCTCCACTGGAGACGATTTCTCATGTGCTGTCAAAACCAAGTTTTTGTCGAGAAATATTGAAAATAAAACATTTCCAGCAGACGACAATATTTAATTCAGCGTAGTAAGGGTCAAAAAGCACTTATATACCTATTCCATCTAGCAAAATCTATATCATGCATGCATTATATAGGTCAAGTCTTAGACTTCGTGGGAACTGTATTCTAGTACAGTCCCATTCATTGCTTGTTATACATGATTTTAACACTTTTCACTTTCAACCCCAAGTAAACTGGAATGGATTTTTATATGTTAATTTTCCGGACCGATCCAATTGTCACAAAATTATTTTCAGACTACTCCATTTATGAAAAGGGGGTATTTTTGTTCTCAAAAATATGAAAATTGCTTTCAAAAAGTGCAGATCCTGATGAGACGGCTCGTTACGAGCCGGCTCATCTGGATCGGCACTGTTGCATAAACCGCTATAGCGGGCTTTCGGGTTTAAAGGGTTAAAGATATATTTTTCACGAAATGTTTGGATTTTTTTTTATAAAATATCATTCATCCTGAAAGTGATATATTGTACCAAAATTTTGTTTCAACAATGCGGATTGTATACATGTTATAATACAGCGGTTTGTCATTGTGACTGTCCAAAAAATGTTTGGGTTTTGATTTACATATTTGACACTATATGTATGTTACCTGAATTTGCTAGTATCGTAACCTTTGTACCATTACCTTGTCAGTCCGTCGGTTTTGTCGCTAGTTTAATTGTGGTAAGTTTTTGCACAGTTTTCTGTGTCGCAGGTGTAGGTAGTGTCCAGGTGTCAGGTACCTATAGTGAGTGACCTTCTTCACCATTGCATGTGTCGCAGGTGTCATTCTATATGAGTGACCTTCTTCACCATTGCAATCATGCTCATATTTTCTTGGATTTTTTGCATATAGCCAGGTTTTTTGAAAAAAATCCAGGCTATTGGATTGGCGAAAGCCAGCGGGCGGGCGGGCGGCGCGGCGGGCGGAGGCGGCGTCCACAATCAATGTTAAGTTTTCGTTGTTACTGTACCACCTAGGACCACCAAATTTTCACAGCTTCATAATCAAGGGGTGCCCACCACATATCACTATCCAACATGTTACTTTTTTTTATTTTTTTTTTAACTTCACACCATTTTTCCCGCGCAGTCGACATTAGCCATTTTTCAATGTTAAGTTTTCCACGTTTTCAATGTTAAGTTTTCGTGTTTAAGTCCATTTCTTTGGTACTGTACCACCTAGGACCACCAAACTTTCACAGCTTCATAATCAAGGGGTACCAACCACATATCACTATCCAACATGTTACTTTTTTTTTTAACTTCACCCACTTTTTCCGCGCAGTCGACTTAGCCATTTTCAATGTTAAGTTTTCGCGTTTACAATGTTAAGTTTTCGTGTTTAAGTCCATTTCTTTGGTACTGTACCACCTAGGACCACCAAACTTTCACAGCTTCATAACCAAGGGGTGCCTACCACATACAACTATCCATTTTTTTACTTTCACCTATTATTTCTACGTAATTGACTTATACATTTTCAACGTTAACTTTTTAACGTACTCGGTTAAATGGTTAAATTTTTTGGTTAAAACTTTTTCGTTATACTATATCTCTGCAACTGCTTCGCCCATTACCTTGAAACTTCACATGGGTGTTTATCATCGTCCATATTTTCATTCTAACCCCCAACCGTGCGGCCCCTGTGTGCAATGTCAAGGTCAAATTACTTTGAATTTATTTGTTAAAGTTTTTTCGTACTTCACATGGGTGTTTATCATCATTGTCGCACCCGCTTGCGGAAAGCGCGATATCGTCGGCATTTTGGCATACGTCCGTCCGTCCGTCCGTCCATCCGTCCGTACGTCCGTGTGTCCGGTTAAAGTTTTTTCGTTAAAGTTTTTCCATCTACTATATCTATTTTTTTAGTGTCCATGCCTCGCCCCAAGGCGCGACATGCAGGCCACGGCCATCTAGTCTACAAAAAGTGGGTATAATTATGTTATCCAAGTGTCCATGCTTGGAAAAAACCTGGCCTTCGTGGCTTTGCCTCGTTTCTTGTTTTCTTATTGCATTAGAGTTAATGTGAAATTTACAGACAATCATAATTTTCCACTTACGAACATTTCAGTGGTACGAAGTTTAGTGAAACGGCCCCCTGGTTGGGGGCATGTGAAGGCTAATTGTATTGTTGAATGACATGTCTTGCCTCATTGTTGAATGACATGTCTTGCCTCATTGTTGAATGACATGTCTTGCCTCAGTATTGTTCGCGCACCGATTTCTTGTCCTTGGCATAACTGGAATACCCTTTGGAATATTTTCATGAACCTTCATTCATACATAGACCACGACCCAAAGGTGTGTTGTGCGCAAGAATGACAACTCTTGCCTCATTAATTCTTCAGTTATCACCTTTTTCTTTTTTTCAATCAGTGGTTTCTTGTCTAGAGTATAACTCGAATACCCTTTGGAATATTTTCATAAAACTTCACACATGCATAGACCACGTCCCAAAGATGTGTCACACTCAAGAATGACAACTCTTGCCTCACTATGTTTTGAGTTATCTTTCTTTGTTTTTTTGCACGCTAATTTCTTGTCCTTGGCATAGCTAAAATACCCTTTGGAATATTTTCATGAAACTTCACACATGCATAAACGACGACTCAAAGGTGTGTTGCATGCACAAATGGCAACTCTTGCCTCACTAATGTTTTAGTTATCTCCCGCACTGATTTCTTGTTTGGAGCATAACTCGAATACCCTTTGTAATACTGTATATTCATGAAACTTGACACATGCATATACCACTATCTGAAGTAATTATCTCCATTTGTTTTATCGCAGATTGATTCCTGTCAATCCGAAACTGGACTATTATTCGGAATATTTTCATGATATTTCACACTTGCATAATTTACGACCCAAAGACCCTGCATGATTGACAACTCTCACCTTACTAACATATAAGTTAATTTCCTTTTTATACGTCCACTGGTTTTGGCCCTGGATACATTTCTTGTTACTTGAAAGTTGATTTTGGTTATACCCATTATAAATATAGTAAGTTTTACTGTACTAATTCTATTACTTTAATAGGCTAAGTCACTCTGGTGTGCTGAGGACTGGCACCAGATCAGGTTATTCTAAATTCTGGGCTGATATAATCTCTCAAATCGATGCCAGTATTTATTGTTAGACTGGGAATATATATTAATTGTTGCACATATTAGAGGGTGCGTTTTTACCCACATTATCATCAACATTCACATAAACACTTTCACCTTTCACATTCTATAGCGAACACGCCTTTCAAATTGATGCACCTATCCATAGCTCCACTTGCCTGAGGGAGAGGTTGGGTTGTTCGGTTGAGAGTGGGGAGTGGTGATGGTGGCAGGCGGCAGGCAACCCCACAAAATTTAGACAAATTAAAATATTGACTGTCTAATTCCCGTCAGTAGGAATTCAAATTTTGTTTAACCATTTCATTTTTATGGATTTCTTTTGCTCACTAAATCCCTGGGTATTCTCCCGCCCACCGACACTCCCAGCTGGAAAGACATTGATATGTATCACTGGCGCTGCTGTCCGCGCCGGCGTAAAATGCTTAGAGCTATCTCATAAAGGTATTTTTTATCTAGTAACCGGCGCAATTTTCGGAATTCATCAGGAATTCGGTGCCTATTTTGACATGAAACATTTTATGCCGTGCGGAGTGCAGCACCACTGTGTATACCAGTACATGTAGTTGCATCGTAGCTGAGTGATATTTTAGCATATTTTTGTTTCATCAAGGAATCGGAAGCTCTACCATATGTTCAGTACTTTCAGTACTTTGATTTTCTGTCCTCTTAAACTCAAAGTACTGAACATATGGTAGAGCTTCCCATTCTTTTTGTTTCGTGCATATTTGACAGGTAGGGTAAGTTTATGACACCTGGGATATTTTATTGTAATCTAAATTGGAAATCAAGCAGTTTGATGTTTGTGTGTGTGTGTCTCGCCATGACAAAAGTGGGCTTGTTGAGTTAGCGATCAGCTCTGAAATTAGAGGGTGCATTTTTACCCACATTATCATCAACATTATCATCAACATTCCTTATAACAAACACTTTCACCTTTCACATTCTATAGCGAACACTGCCTTTCAATTGATGCACCTATCCATATCTCACGTGCCTTAGGGAGAGGTTGGGTTGTTCGGTTGAGGGTGGGGAGTGGTGATGGTGGCAGGCTGCAGGCAACCCCACAAAATTTAGACAAATTAAAATATTGACTGTCTAATTCCTGTCATTAGGAATTCAAATTTTGTTTAACCATTTCATTTTTAGCTCCACTATTCGAAGAATAGTTAGAGCTTATGTTGTCACCCCGGCATCGGCGTCGGCGTCTGCGTCACCGTCACGCCTTGGTTAAGGTTTTTAGTCAAGCTTGTATATGGAATACTACTGGCCCTACACCCACCATACTTGGATAACTTCATCTCCTAGTGATGTACATCAATAACCCCTGATCTTTATTTGACCTTGACCTACATTTCCTCTTGAATTACTTAGTTAATTCCCATTGGTTATTGTTTTTAGTCAACCTTGGTTAAGGTTTTTAGTCAAGCTTGTATATGGAATACTACTGGCCCTACACCCACCATACTTGGACAACTTCATTTCCTAGTGATGTACATCAATAAAAACCCCTGATCTATATTTACCTTGACCTACATTTGCTCTTGAATTACTTAGTTAATTCCCCTTGGTTAAGGTTTTTAGTCAACCTTGGTTAAGGTTTTTAGTCAAGCTGTATATGGAATACTACTGGCCCTACACCCACCATACTTGGACAACTTCATCTCCTAGTGATGTACATCAATAACCCCTGATCTATATTTGACCTTGACCTACATTTGCTCTTGAATTACTTAGTTAATTCCCCTTGGTTAAGGTTTTTAGTCAACCTTGGTTAAGGTTTTTAGTCAAGCTTGTACATGAAATACTATTGTGCATACAGACACCATACTTGGACAACCTTTTCTCATAGGGATGTACATCAATAACCCCTGATCTATATTTTACCTTGACCTACATTTCCTCTTGAATTACTTAGTTAATTCCCCTTGGTTGAGGTTTTTAGTCAAGCTTGTACATTGTATATGGAATACTACTGGCCCTACACCCACCATACTTGGACAACTTCATCTCCTAATGATGTACATCAACAACCCCTGATCTATATTTGACCTTGACCTACATTTCCTCTTGACTTACTTAGTTAATTCCCCTTGGTTAAGGTTTTTAGTCAACCTTGGTTACGGTTTTTAGTCAACCTTGTACATGGAATACTAGTGTGCATACAGACACCATACTTGGACAACCTTTTCTCATAGGGATGTACATCAATAACCCCTGATCTATATTTTACCTTGACCTACATTTCCTCTTGAATTACTTACTTAATTCCCCTTGGTTAAGGTTTTTAGTCAAGCTTGTAGATGGAATACTCCTGGCCCTACACCAACCATACTTGGACAACTTCATCGCCTAATGATGTACATCAACAACCCCTGACCTATATTTGACCTTGACCTACATTTAACCTTGAATTATTTAGTTAATTCCCATTGGTTAAGGTTTTTAGTCAACCTTGGTTAAGCTTTTTACTCAAGCTTGTACATGGAATACTATTGTGCATAAAGACACCATACTTGGACAACCTTTTCTCATAGTGATGTACATCAATAACCCGTTATATCTATTTGACCTTGACCTACATTTCCTCTTGAATTACTTAGTTAATTCTCCTTGGTTAAGGTTTTTAGTCAAGCTTGTAGATGGAATACTCCTGGCCCTACACCAACCACACTTGGACAACTTCATCTCCTAGTGATGTACATCAACAACCCCTGACCTATATTTGACCTTGACATACATTTAACCTTGAATTCATTAGTTAATTCCCCTTGGTTAAGGTTTTTAGTCAACCTTGGTTAAGGTTTTCAGTCAAGCTTGTAGATGGAATATTATTGTGCATACAGACACCATACTTGGATAACTTTTTCTCATAGGGATGTACATCAATAACCCCTGACCTATATTTTACCTTCACCTACATTTAACCTTGAATTACTTACTTTTTTCTCCTTTGTTAAGGTTTGTACTCAAACTTGGTTAATGTTTATAGTCAAGCTTGTTTATGGAATACTCCTGGGCCTACAGCAACCATACTTGGACAACTTCATCTCCTAGTGATGTACATCAATAATCCCTGACCTATATTTGACCTTGACCTACTTTTATCCTTGGATTACTTAGTTATTTCCCCTTGGTTAAGGTTTTTAGTCGAGCTTGTATATGGAATACTCCTGGGCCTACAGCAACCATACTTGGAAAACTTCATCTCCTAGTGATGTACATCAATAACCCCTGACCTATATCTGACATTGACCTACATTTAACCTTGAATTACTTACTTAATTTCCCTTGGTTAAGGTTTTTAGTCAACCTTGGTTAAGGTTTTTATGCAGGCCACGGCCACCTTGTTTGTCAAGCTATGTGTACATCGACAACCCTCGTAGTCGAGCTATGCTGTTCTCCTACAGCTCTTGTTATGGATTTCTTTTGCTCACTAAATCCCTGGGTATTCTCCCGCCCACCGACACCGCCAGCTGGAAAGACATTGATATGTATCACTGGCGCTGCTGTCCGCGCCGGCGTAAAATGCTTATACCTATCTCATAAAGGTATTTTTTATCTAGTAACCGGCGCAATTTTCGGAATTCATCAGGAATTCGGCTTGTTGAGTTAGCGATCAGCTCAGTCGAATGACTGCCCTGATGAAAAACTTCATAGGAAACTTTAGATGTGTGTCAGGCTGCATGCATATGAGTGTGCAAGCGGGTCACATATGAGACACGCCATGTGATTTTGTAGCTTCGGACATCTTCATAATTTCATTAAATATGTTTACAAAATATACAATATTTTTCATAAATGAAGATGAATGAAGTCAAAACTCGACAAAATTGAGTACATTCCGCATTTACGGAAAATATTGTAAATTTTGTAGTAAACATATTTCATTAAATCTCGCAGTTGGGGTGTCTCATATATGCTCAAGTTTTATACACATGTACCTTGGCAACCTTGAATAATTCCAGCACAAAAATATTTTACACAATTCCCTAACATTTCATTGGCTCATAGCAAGTCCCTGTCCAAAATTTATATCCCAGTAAACTCCCATGCCAAACTACTTTCCGTAACCAGTTAAAATAATTCTTAAGAAAACGGAAAATAAACACATTTTCTTGATGAATTTATTTCAAATGCTGGAATTATAGGAATGAATGGCCTTTTTGTGGAATTTATCGGGGATATAAACTTGGAAAAGTCGCGGGAATACTGGACGAGGCCTTCCGGCCTTCGTTCAGTATTCCCGCGACTTTTCCAAGTTTATACCCCGATAAATTCCACAAAAAGGCCATTCATTCCTATAATAACCAATAGGATAAAAATAAACAATTGGCGATAAAAAATTACAATTTTCGAAAAAAATTGCGAAAGTGGCTTTTCCAAGTTTATAACCCGATTCCACAAAAAAGGCCATTCATTCCTATAATAACTGTTACTATGGCTGGAGAAATGGGGCTTATGACATTTATAACCAGTGTAAACCTAGATCAGCCTCCATTTCCACACACACTGATCAGGCTGTTGCCTTTTATTCAGTGAAACTTGTGTCACACTTGTACCAAACAGTATAGATACTTGTCAATCTACAGAAGAGCGTTTAGCTTAGCAGATCTGAAGCTAGACTGAACACTAATACCATCCAGGGGTCACACCAGTTATCCGGACAATCAGTTTATCGGACAAATGAAAATACCTGTTAATTAAGCGCGTTCGTTTGATCCGAATTTGCAACGAATACATCTAAGTCACGCAGGTGCTTGCTGTTTCCATGCCAGTGTGAAGAATATATCGCCAAGATAAACATTTTAGTAAAATTTGCTGAAAAATTCCCAAACTCTGTCCACAAAGGGGCTCAACGATTACGTCATTGCAGAGTTGTTCTATAAATACAATAAATAGAGAATAGTAGGTTAGTGCCGTGAATGGGAAAAAATATGTGGCAAGACTCAAGAATTTCTTTATTTCTCATCAGAAGTATATGTAGTGACCACCATTTGAACCGTCTCGCCGAGATGGTTCAAATGAGTGGTCACAACATATACTTTGGTTCAGAAATCAGGAAAATAGATAGAGAATAGCAGGTTAGTGCCGTGAATGGGAAAAAATATCTGGCAAGGCTTAGGAAACGGGATGGGCGCAGCTCTGCCGAGCACATCCCGTTTCCGTGCCGCGCCAGATATTTTTTCCCATTCACGGCACTAACCTACTATTCTATTTATCCCGTCAACACCTACAAATGGCTGTAAAATGCAAAAATTGTATTGACTGGATATCAAAAATGTTTCACGGCACCGTGTTTCACGGCACATAAGCACTGTGTTGACGGGATAAATTATATAAATATGGTGTTTTCCAAGAAGCGAATGTTGATTACTTTTTCTGCAGAACTACACAATGCTGTTTACACTGGTTTACAGGCGATAAGATTATAGTTTCAATGTGAGAATAGAAGTTATAAGACAATTTTACGTTTGTCCGGATAACTGATTGTCGATGTTAATTTTGCGGCAATCTTACGTCTAATGATCATGACCCTTTTTATTTTAAGTGAGAAAGACGGCACATTTTGCTAAATAGTTGACATGCGTTGAGAAAGCAAGAACCGACGATTGTTCTGTGAAAATGTTTTGCCCGTAGCTGCTATTTTAAGAAAAATATCGTAAAAAAAATGCCACTTTTGTCCGATAATCTGGAGATCCCTGTAAGCCCCATTTCTCCAGTCACACAGACCTATTTTGACTGACTACCTTAGGAAAGGATTATAGGAATGAATGGCCTTTTTTTTAAATTTAACGGGGTATAAACTTGGAAAAGTCGCGGGAATACTGGACGAAGGCCGGAAGGCCTCGTCCAGTATTCCCGCGACTTTTCCAAGTTTATATCCCCGATAAATTCCAAGAAAAGGCCATTCATTCCTTATAATTCCAGCATTTGAAATAAATTCATCAAGAAAATGTGTTTATTTTCCGTTTTCTTAAGAATTATTTTAACTGCGCCTCACGGTTACGGAAAGTAGTTTAGCGTGGGAGTTTACTGGGATATAAATTTTGGACAGAGACTTGCTACGGGCCAATCAAATGTTAGGGAATTGTGTAAATATTTTTGTGCTGGAATTATTTAATCATAAGACTATATCATTGCATAATAATCTTGCAAATAGATTGTTTAACCCTTTCACCTCTAAGTAACTGGAATTGATTTTGAGATGTTAATTTTCAGACTAGTCAATTTATGAAAAAATATGAAAATTACTTGCAAAAGTGCAGATCCTGATGAGACGGCTCGTCACGAGCCGGCTCATCAGGATCTACACTGTTTGCCAATTCCACTATCGTGTTGAAAGGGTTAATTCATGTATATTGCATATAATCTTGCAGATAGTTTGTTTAAAACGGTATTAAATTTACAAACGTGTCACTAGACCAACAGTGTTATCAGACATGTCTCATCACTTGGAAATAAATACATACATTTTGTATTGGTACAACACTAACCTCTCTAAACTGGACACCCAGTGGATCCTCCTGGGTGTCCAGTTTAAAGATGCTCCACTGTAATCCAGACCGTCTAAGGCTATAAATCAGGGTATGAGATCACATGTTACACTGGTTTAATGGCGGCACCCATGAGGTCTAAAGTAACTCTTATTTTTCATCAATACGACTGCGGTTTCTTCCTTTTAATGATGACCATGTTCCAGCCGTTAACACTACGAGTACGCCTATACCTAATTTAGCAGCTTTACTTATGTAGTTAGTCTGAACATTCTGCAGAGAAATTTGAATTTGACGGAATCAAACGTTGTTTAACTCTGCACGCTAGCGGTGAAAATAACATCCAACAAATTATGAGTACATATGTCTTTTATTGTAAATATGTCTTGGAATTTCATTAGAATTGCGTCCTCCGGACTCAATTCTAATGAAATTCCAAGACATATTCATGATATTTATAGGGAGAAATAAAAACATTTATGCTGAATTGTCGTCTGCTGCTTTTTTAACTATTTATAACCTACAAATTTCCCAGCATGCAAAGAGTTAAGCTTTATCTGATTTAAATTTCAAATATGTGTGTGTGTGCATTTCTATCATGAATATACATATCATTTGTGCAGATCCCGATCAGACTGCGCAGGCTGATCGGGATCTACACTGGTCACAATTTCTCCATTCACAGCCACATTTTAGGTCAATTACAATGTAATGACACACATCACGTTAATGTTTTCTGATTCTACTATTCTGTTTTCTTATTCTTTCGTGTTCTACTGTATCAACATATTGTAGACGACCAGTATTCTTTACACAAAACAATTTACCCCATTTTGACGTCATTTCAGTAAGCAGCATTACCAATGTCGCAATTTGCTGGGACTTTCATCATTCTCATCTGTAAATAATTCTGATTTTGGGATCTTTAACCAATTTCCACTGAAGATACTCTATTTTTCTCATAGAAAAAAACGAGCATTTTTCTTATTTCACACAAAAAGTATATGTTGTTGAACTGTCTTATTGAGACAGTTTAAATGAGTGATAACACTAGATACTTTAATTGAAAAATAAAGAAACTAAATCAAAATACACATTATTTTAAAGTCACTCTTTTTATTAAATTTCCGACCACATGGTTTTTATCAAAATACATGTAGTTAGAAACTGTATTGGCAGTCCTATATGACGTCCATATTGTTCACATAGCACTGCCAATACTAAAAATTTAATAAAAGAGTGACTTTAAAATAATGTGTATTTTTATTTACACATTGTTTGAAGTCACTCTTTTTATTAAATTTTCGACCACATGGTCTTTGGAAATTACTATGTAAACAATGTGTATGAAATGTGCTTCCTTCGGAGGTTATTGGAAATTACTATTTTTATTTAGTTTCTTTATTTCTAAATTAAAGTATACATTGTATATTGTTACCACTCATTTGAACCGTCTCGATGAGACGGTTCAATTGAGTGGTAACAACATATACTTTTTGTGTGCAATAAAAAAAATGCTTGTTTTTTTCTGTGAGAAACCGTCTCGATGCATTTAATGTGCTGCCTTCGGAGGTTATTGGAAATTACTATTTTTATTTAGTTTCTTTATTTCTAAATTAAAGTATCTATTGTTACCACTCATTTGAACCGTCTCGATGAGACGGTTCAATTGAGTGGTAACAACATATACTTTTTGTGTGCAATAAAAAAAAATGCTTGTTTTTTTCTGTGAGAAACCGTCTTGATGCATTAAATGTGCTGCCTTCGGAGGCTATTGGAAATTATTTAAATAAAAATATTTGATACCTATGAATGAATATCCCGCATGAAATTGGTTAATAAGTTATTTAGCTAATCATGAGTCAAATTTTATTTACAGTGAAGACGATGATGCACCTGATGTAACCATTCTAGATTTCAACACCATATCACCCATACAACTTAGAGGCCTACGCCCCGCCCCCACAGACTCGCCCGAGGTTATTTTTGATAAACAGCAGTTCCAGTATTACATGCGGCGGGAGCTGAAATATTGGTCGGTGAGTTAGCCGTGTTTATCTCCCTTTGTAAGTGGCAATTTCAGTATTACATGAGGAGTTACAGAGTTAAAATTTAATGGTGGATATGACATACATTTTTGAGAAGCAATAAGAAGACTATTTATAATTTTACGGTTAATGTCCAGACCCGCCAGTTCAAAATCTGGCTAGATAGTTTTGAAATTATCTAACTAAGAAAACAAAGGTTAAATTTTGAAAATTGGCCCACTATTTCTGAAATTTGAAAAATCACTAAGGCTCATTCTTCAATTTTGATTATTAAATTTAATGTCATCCAAAAAATTATTGTTTTGGCATTGTTGATATGGCCCTAAAATTTGGGCAGGTTTCGTGAAACAGACAGTAATGTGAATGTGACTGGATAATAAAGCAATTACTGTCTGTTCCACGTTTGTCTGCAGACAATCTTTTGGCTATTAAACACATTAAATCTAAGTACTTTTTCACCAATAACAAAAAAGTCACCTTTCTCAAATTTTTTTGTTTGACAAAATTCCATCAGATATTGATTTTATAGCGAAAAAACGATTTTCCTATGGGAATTTAACATGGGGGGAAAAAGAGGAGGAAGCAGTGGGGGAGGAGTAAAAAAACAAAACATTTTGGAAACTAACTCTGAAACCTGTATAGATAGCTTGTAAATGATGTAACTTAGAAAAAAAAGAGTTAGATTTTGAAAATCGGTCCTCAAATAAAAAAAATATTAAAAAAATAAATATGTTTAGCCCCATGTTAAATTCCCATAGGAAAATCATTTTTTGGCAATAAAATCAATATTTGATGGAATTTCATCAAATAATTGTTTTTGGGGAGGGTGACTTTTGTTATTGATGAAAAACTACCGTAATTACCCTAAATATTCGGACACCAAAACCAATTGTTATAAGTGTCATAAACATTTATCAAGTTGATTATGTTGTCCAATGGGGCCTCCGAAGCATTCTGTGAAAATGGCAAATAGTGCAGACCCTGATCAGACTGCTCCTTCAGGAGCAGGCTGGTCTGGGTCTACACTGTTTGCTCACATATTGGTGTCCGAATATTTAGGGTAATTACGGTACTTTAAGTACATTAAATAGGTACATTTAAATATCTTTTAGATTTAATATGTTTAATAGACAAAAGTATGTTGGCAGCAAAACGTGGAACAGACAGTAGGTACATGTATGTTGTCTGGTGGCCCATTTCATGCTAGCTGACTTCATATGGTCATACAGAATGTTTTTTCCCAGAAAAATAATTACCGTTTACATAAATATTTAACCCTTACACCGCTATCTTATTTTTTTGTCGTCTGCTTTTTATTTTCTATTTTCCATTTTTATCATCAAAAACATGATTTGACAGCACTTTAGAATAATTTACAACAGGCTTTGACAGCAATGTTCATTCATGCACATTAAGTTTCAAGCCAATCATTCGTACATTAAACAAGTTACTGCAGAATGGAAAAACACGCATGCATCTACTGAATGTGAAATTTCAAAATTGTTTACCTTGGGCATTATCATTCATATTTTCATCAAAAATATTCTTCAGAAATCACATTAATTCACATATTTCTCTGTAGTATTATAGGAATGAATGGCCTTTTTGTGGAATTTATTGGGGTATAAACTTGGAAAAGTCGCGGAATACTGGACGAAGGCCGGAAGGCCTCGTCCAGTATTCCCGCGACTTTTCCAAGTTTATATCCCCGATAAATTCCACAAAAAGGCCATTCTAATGCACCGAAACTAGAAAGCACGCGTCTGATTGGTCAATTGAAATCAGAGCCTATAAAATATGAAAAATCACAGCATATAAAATCTCCGTTTTACCAGCCTGTGTTTTACAACTCGACATATTTATGTAACCCTACGCGCTTTTGTAAACAATGGCCAGCGCGGCGGGGAATGCAAATATTTCCAAATTAATTTCGGTACATGTTCGGTTATCCATTCGGCCATATTGACATGTACAACCCAAAGCGGAAAATAGAATCTACCAACTGCTGACAAACGTGGCTTCAATGTGGTGGCCCTTCAACAAATTCCTAAAAATATTACCCCACCCGCCCAAAATGCAGAAGAATTTAATAAAGTGCTCAAATGCAAACTCAATATGCCAGTACCACCAGCCTATAACTTTACGAATTCCAATGTGCACATACATGAGTGACTATACATAATAAACTGTATTGCAGATGGGTATTCACCTGGATTAGGCGTAAATCCAGGGAAATCCTAGGCCTGTTGACACAACAAGTTGTTGCTGACATTTCCTTTGTAAAATCACACGAACCCAATGCAGAATTGTTGGCATTTCTTTAAATGAATAAAAGCAAATAACTACACATACAAAAGCAATACAATAGTTAATATAAACATTACAGTTGAATAAATGTATAGATGTCTTAGAAAAAGTCCCATTAATCTCTATTTGAAATGGGAATATTCTTCGGCGGAGTTACATTTCTTCAAATTGTTTGGTGTGAGGCGGTTATCGATATGACGACAACAACCTGCTGACGTAATGAAAAAGATCACTGTTCGTGATATGCTACGACGTTTATAGAAAGCGGGGAGCACACTAGGTGCATTAGAATGGGGATAACCATGCTTTGTTTTTCGATTTGGAGCGGTATGTGTGAGGTTTTATGGTCTGTGAATCAGTTTTACGGCTCCCACATACCGCTCCAAATCGAAAAACAAAGCATGGTTATCCCCTAATTCATTCCTTATAATTCCAGCATTTGAAATAAATTCATCAAGAAAATGTGTTTATTTTCCGTTTTCTTAAGAATTATTTTAACTGCGCCTGACGGTTACGGAAAGTAGTTTGGCATAGGAGTTTACTGGGATATACATTTTGGACAGAGCCTTGCTACGGACCAATCAAATGTTAGGGAATTGTGTAAATATTTTTGTGCTGGAATTATAAGGCTGTGAGATCGATTTAATCATTTTTCTTTCAGAATATGACTCCATCCATACATGAATTTAGTATAGCAAAGAAATGCAGTGGGATACTATCTGTTCACGTTTCCCCGAACCACAGATTTGTGGCTATGGCCACCCACCATGGTACGTATCGGGGGAAATATCACAGATTATTGCATAAAATGGGGGTTCACACACAGGTTGAAGTAACGGACCGAGGTCTATAAATACATTAAATATGCCTAAAAGCATCAATAAATGAAAACAAAAATATTTTTTTCATTTATTGATGCTTTTAGGCTTTAATATTTGTTTTTCATTTACTGATGCTTTTAGGCATATTTAATGTATTTATAGACCTCAGTGCGTTACTTCAACCTGTGGGTTCACAATGTAATAATATAGTGTAATAAAATGTTAATACACTAATGTAATAAATATGCAAATTAGGCTGCTGCAGAATACATGATACAGGGCTCCATATAAGGAATTAGTAATTGAGTACATGATTGTATTGTCACGCCATCATATCTGAAGCAAGTGGGTATTTCAAAATTTTAAATTGGGTAAAATAAAATCTCACTACTGTTTACACATCAGCAGACCGCAATTATTGAACAGTTTGCTTCTAAATGAAAACATGTCTTGGCATTTCAATAGAATTGTCTCCTTTGAGACAATTCTATTGAAATACCAAAATGTGTTTTCACGGAAAAATAAGAAAAAATATGCTATATTTGTGGTCTGTTCATTGCTTTTTGATACTCAATACTTCTGATTTTAATTGGGTTTTTGGCAATTTTAATTGGGTATTTAAGCAAATACACACCTTATCTGTAGCTCTGATGATAGATGACAAGTACAGCTTCAATGTATAATATTGTGCTTATGCAATAATAAGAATATAACACTTGTGTTTATTTAATATGAGATTTATTAAACTTATTGACTGATTTCAAAAGAAACTAGGCATAGCCTTGTTTCTTAGGAAATCAATAAACTTGTTTAATACACAAGGTGTATGATCACGTGGTACTAACAACAACAAGTACTGAAACTTCCAGAATCCATCTTGATTCAAACTACTTATTCTTTTATATTGTCCTTATTACGTAACGGATTTTGATGAAATATGGCGCATCAAACGCGTCTTGTTAAGCTGCATTTGGTTGTCTTTGTATTCGACACAGAAATCGATTCTTTGCAAAAACGACATACGTCTGTGCCGAACTCCCTGGACCACCAAATGCAGCTCATGAGTCATGAAGACGCGTTTGTTGCGCCATATTTCATCAAAATCCGTTACATATTAAGGAAAATATCAAATAATACTTACTTTGGAGTGGGCGACGTTGTTGTTGTTGTAACCACGTGATCATGCACCTTGATACATATTATATGAAATCATCACTCATCTAAGAGCTTGTATAGACCTTATCATGATGGCTAATGTACATCATTTATCTGGTAACTCGCTATGTATTAAACAACACATGCTAACTGATAACAAATTGTCATATCCTACATTGACTAGGCAATTGCCTGCTGTTTTATGTACCCCCCAAAAATTCCATCTGTTCATCTGTCTGTCCAAGGTTCATGTTAATGTTTTCAGCTATGTACTACCTCTGTCGGATTGGTTTGAAACTTCATATATTCATTTGACATCATCCATATTTTCATTCTATTGCCTACCCGTGCAGCCCCTGTGCTCGAAGTCAAATGACTTACTGTCTGTTTCACGAAAGCTGCCCAAATTTTACGGCCATATAAACAATTCAAAAACAATATTATTTTCGATATTATTAAATTAAAGGAAAATTTAAGAATGAGCCTTCTTTTTATTTCATGAAATTTGGTCAAATATTGGTTATTACGAAAAATTGATTTCTCTATGGGAATTTAATATGAGGTGAAAAGGGTTAGAGGAGTGTGGGAGGAGTAAAAAAACGATTGTTTTTGGAAATTGACTCCGAAACCTGGCTATATATCTTGGAAATGATCTAACTAAGAAAACAAAAGTTAAATTTTGAAAATTGGTTCAGTATTTCTGAAATTCTAAAAAATTTCCCCATGTTAAATCCCCATAGACATCTTCACTCTGTGAAGATGTCTATGGGGATTTAACATCGGGAAATTGTTTTTCGCAATAAAATCAATATTTGACAAAATTTCACGAAATAAAAAGAAGGCTCAATCTTAAATTTTCCTTTAATTTAATATTATCGAAAACAAAAATTGTTTTTGAATTGTTTATATGGCCGTAAAATTTGGGCAGCTTTCGTGAAACAGACAGTAGAAATTGCGTTAAAGTGTTTGAGGTGTACTGGTTTCCTGTCTTAGACAGAGCTCCAGATAAGCTGCGTATTGGCATATTTTACTCTCTTATTTTAGCAGAATACGCATTGATTATCTTAAGTGGGAGTACAAAATACTCAACAGCAATGTGAAAATACGCATTTATTTTCGAATTGAGTAGTGAAAATACTGTAATAAAGTAGAAAAAATACTTAGATGAGCTGCAAACAGAAAACAGTGTAATAAGGAAGAATATCAATAATACTTTTGTAAAAATAAAACATGCATTAAATTTGAAATATGGGGTATAATACTCTTCAGATACAAAATTTATCTGGATATGTGATAAGGCTGGGCCATAGCCAGACCAAAAAATGAGACGAGGCGAAAAATATATTGTGAACAAGCGAGCGTGAAGCACGACGCACACCGCTAACGCGGGGGGTGCTCTCCCAAGAAAATTTTGACATCTAGATCGTCATAGACGCGATTTCCTGGCACTTAGGACCACCGGATATGGCATTAAATATAATAAAAAAATATAAAAATCAAATAATCGGAGACTAGGCGGCTGCCTCGTCTGCCTCATCCTGGCTACGGGCATGTAAGGCGCTGATACCCCAGGAACACAAATACTATCAAATTCCCGGTCGTATATTGTAATTTGAATTAAAGAACTATTTATTACAGGGGATTTAATAGTGTATGATGTGATGATGATACCATGGCGACCTGTCCGTTGCTTTAGTAACAAGGCCATCGCCGATGACTTCCTAATTTCTGTTGCCTGGAGTTTGGACAACACAAGATTAATAGTCATAAATAGACTGGTCAGTATACTTCTACTGATCTGGTTGAAGTAATGGACCGAGTAGGGACATAGGGAGTAAAAACAAATTGTTTAGCTTATTTTTTTTTCCATTTATTCATGCTTTTAGGCATACATGTATTTAATGTATTTATAGGAGTAAAAAAAAAATTCAGCTTATTTTTTTTCATTTATTGATGCTTTTAGGCATATTTAATGTATTTATAGACCTCGGTCCGTTACTTCAACCTGTGTTCTTCTGTTAGTATACATTGAGGGAGAACATTTTTTTATCACCAAGTTCACCTGTTATTTGTTCATATATCCATTTGTAACGTTTGCATTTAAGTTTTTAGGTTGGTATTATCTCGGAAACTGCAAGTTTGTCAACTTAAAAAAAATTTAGTTCTGTTTATCACTATGCATACTTGCATTTGATTACCCATCCATTCTGCCACATTCCCATGGTAAAGGTCAGACAAAAGACACCGAGGTCTTTGTCATGAGACTGCAATATCCCTCTTCAGACAAAAGACCCGAGGGAAAGACCCGTGGTCTTTGTCATGAGACTGCAATATCCCTCTTCAGACAAAAGACCCGAGGTCTTTGTCATGAGACTGCAATATCCCTCTTTCAGACAAAAGACCCGAGGTCTTTGTCATGAGACTGCAATATCCCTCTTCAGTGAGTCTACAAAATTGTTGATAATTTATCAATAGCTTTGTATGTATTTGAGTGACAATAGAAAAAAAAAAATCTGTCGATTATCTACATCTTTTTCTTAACCCTTTGCATGCTAGCGGTGAAAATATCCGCCAAATAAATTAGGACTACCGTATATGTTTTATTTCTCTCTGTAAATATGTCTTGGAATTTCAAGACTCAATTCTAATGAAATTCCAAGACATATTCATGATATTTACAAGGAGACATAAAAGAAAATATGACGATTTTTTGTCCGCTAGTTTTGAACTATTTATAGCCCACAAGTTTCCCAGCATGCAAAGAGTTAAATACCGTCATCAATGTCAAATCAGGCTCTAAAGCCTCTGTGGATGCATTTGTATGTCATCTCATTATCACTTTCAAAGTGTCTGTTGGTTGTGATGTAACATGTTGGGCTAAACTTGCTTGGATGGTTGTGTCAATGTTGATTTAACCTACTGATAAAGTTAAGGAGGGCGCCATTACAACTTCTTCAGGTAAATTTTGCCATATATTGACAATTCTGTTACTGAAAACATTGGCTCTTGTAACTAAGCCACTTAAGCGGCTCCTCCTCATGAATAACTTCCTCATGACTGTGGCCTCTAGTACATGTGTAACTTGTTATGGTAAACAATTTATGGTCGATTTCTTGGAGAATTTTGTACATGTGTACCGTGTCGGCTCTTGCTCTTTTGTATTCAACAGATGTCAGTTCAAGCTGTTTCTCATCATGCTTAATTGCATTTAGTGTTGTCATGCCCGCTTGTAGTGGAGAGGATAAAGTCGGCATCTGTGTGTTAGCTCTTCCGAATTTGAGCTAAATGTTTTAACACTTTTAACCCTTTAAACCCTATATACATGTAACTGGCATTAATTTTGATACGTTAATTTTCCGACCAATACAATCGTCACAAAATTATTTCCAGACTATTCCATTTGTGAAATGGAGGTGTTTTTTTATCTAATTTATGTTATTTATTATTTGTATCGAAATATTTGTATCTAAAAAATATGAAAATTACTTGCAAAAAGTGCAGATCCAGATGAGACGGCTCGTGATGAGCCGGCTCATCTGGATCTACACTTTTTGCAAACACTGCTATCGAGGTCTGTAGTGTTGAAAGGGTTAAGTACCATATATCTCTATTCCAGAATCATATTTACTTTAAACTTGATGTACAAGATCATCTTCCATATTTTCATTTGACAGACCACTCATGTAGTACTTAGGTTTTATGTACCCAAAACTAATTGTGGGGTACATACAGTCCCCACCTTGACTTTTCTTCTGTACCAAGTACCAATACATTGGATTTTGTGTTTGGTGGGCCGTTAAGCACCATTCCATTCCAACACAATTGATCAACTTGATATGTGTGTTTATCATCATTATTATTTTTATTATATAACTTATTTAAAATTTCAAGTATATGTACCCTGTTTATTACATACAGGGGCCAGCAAATAATTAGTGGCCACAATATGTTGGCGACAGCCAACTAGTTCAAGAATATAGCAAACTTAAAACTCCCATTAACATTTTCAGGGCTACCTTCAAGTGTTAAGCATGGCAGGTGGCTTCACTAGATCAGCAGATGCGAAGCAGCTGGGATTGGAAGCAGACGACAAACAGATTTACCCAGCACAGTTCCTGCAATTGCTCGACTTGGACGTAAAGAGGAAGGACTTCATTTTCCAACGAGGTAATTTGTGGCTGTGACTGGAGAACTGGGCTTATGGGTTTTGAGGTTGTGACTGGAGAAATGGGGCTTATGAGTTTTGTGGCTGTGACTGGAGAAATTGGGCTTATGGGTTTTGCGACCAGTGTAGATCCAGATCAACCTGTGCATCCGCACAGTCTGATCAGGATCTGCACTGTTCGCCATTTCATCAAGGCAATACCCATGGTGCTACTAACAAGCAATATAGATCTTTATCAGTCTACATAAGATTTCATTTTCCAACAAGGTAATATATGGCAGTGACTGGAGGACTGGGGATTATGGGTTTTGCAACCAGTGTAGATCCAGATCAGCCTTCGCCCCGTGCAGGCACCGGGGCGGGATCAACTGATCCTGAGAATAGTGCTGCAGTAGCCATTGCTTGTCGTAAAAGGCGACTAAACTGGCTTAACGATTGGATTCATACTTTCCGGAACCCACTATACCGTATTTCAGGCCCTCATGTACAGTTTTGGCTTTCTTGTATGTGAGAGTTGAGTCAGGCTATGCCCCATATATAAAAGTAAGATTAGCGCTAATCCTATTACTTTTAGGGGATGGGATAAATGATGCTGGTGTGGCGAGGGCCTGGCACCAGATCAGGTTGTTCTAATTTCAGGACTGAATATATATTTTGATTGTAAATATTGAGTTCTGAAGTTGGGATTTACCCCCCTCGGACAGGTGGATACGGGACACGAACCCGTTGACCCGTCTGCGTGTAGACTCCCTGAGGCTTGTACCTCTATGTCAGAAAAGCGGACGTTAAACCCTATTCACTCACCCAGATCAGCCTGTGCAAGAATTGTTAGGCCTGTACATGTGTATTATAGGAATGAATGGCCTTTTTGTGGAATTTATCAGGGTACATTGTATAAACTTGGAAAAGCCACTTTATCAATTGGCGATAAAAATAAACAATTGGCTTTTTAATTTTTTTTTAATTTTTTTTTCCGAAAATTGTAATTTTTTATCGCCAATTGTTTATTTTTATCCTATTGGTTATTATAGGAATGAATGGCATTTTTGTGGAATTTATCGGGGTATAAACTTGGAAAAGTCGCTGGAATACTGGACGAAGGCCGGAAAGCCTCGTCCAGTATTCCCACGACTTTTCCAAGTTTATATCCCCGATAAATTCCACAAAAATAAAGGCCTTCGTCCAGTATTCCCGCGACTTTTCCAAGTTTATATCCACGATAAATTCCAGAAAAACGCCATACATTCCTTATAATTCCAGCATTTGAAATAAATTCATCAAGAAAATGTGTTTATTTTCCGTTTTCTTAACAATTATTTAATCTGCGCCTCACGGTTACGGAAAGTAGTTTGGCGTGGGAGTTTACTGGGATATAAATTTTGGACAGAGACTTGCTACGGGCCAATCAAATGTTAGGGAATTGTGTAAATATTTTTGTGCTGGAATTATTCTGCATTCAATAATCTGGCGAGTTTGTATGGGTAACTTTATTAATCATATATTCACATGAACCACAATTCGAAAATACCAAGCTTGGTACCGAATTGCCAATGCCAGTCCATCTAAAAGCACAATATATTGTATATTTCATGATTTTGTTGCTATTTTTAGGCACCCTGGAAGAAGATATGGCTCAAATGAACTCGTACCTGTTGCCAATTAATGGTGCTTTCTTCCCTTCTCTGACCTTCTTTGGAACACAGGTAATTAACCCATTGTGTTGTGAATATACACCATTTTAGTGATCGAAAATTCTACATGTTTTATTTAATTATTGTCAGAAGTATATGTCGTGCCCACCATTTGAACCGTCTCATCGAGACGGTTCAAATGAGTGGTCACAACATATACTTTTGTTGAGAAACAAGAAAAATGGAAAATCAAATATTTCAAAAGTTTCATACAGCTAAAGTCGTACCCAGTTGATCTTTCCAGCACCATGGATCATGCTGTCAATGTCGCAATCAGAGTACTGGTCGAACCATATGTGACGGTGACTGAAGAAATGGGGCTTCTGTGATTTGTGTATTTTTTTATCCTATAACACACTCTCCTGTAGCCTGATAACAATCTATATTGCTTGTTAAAAATAGGATGAGTGTTTCATTGATGGAATGGCGAACAGTGCAGATCCTGATCAGACTGTGTGAATGCACAGGCTGATCTGGATCTACATTGGTTCGCAAAACCCGACAAGCCCCATTTCTCCAGTCACCGTCACATATGAGCCGTCCGATCAGGATTTACGCCATTTGTATGTTCATTGCCCGTCTCTGAGACCTTATTGTTTAATTGGGTGCAAAACTTATTCGATAAAATTTGTAAAAGTTTTCCTTTTTGTGGAAAATGAGACATAGCGTTCTGGGGCCCGTTTCACTAAACTTTGTACGACTAAAATGTTCGTAAGTCCAAATTTAAGATCGTCTGTAAATTTCAATTGATGTATTTACATTTATTGAGCATAGGCTGCACATGCAGCCTATGCTTAATAAATGTAAATCCAATAAATGTTTACTAGAAAACGTTGTTAATGTGAAATTTACAGACTATCATAATTTTGCACTTACAAACATTTTAGTCTTACGAAGTTTAGTGAAACGGCCCCCAGATTCACAATACCTGCATTGATGTCGACATTGAAGGCGTCAACAATTTTGGATGACCTACAAAATTTGTATATGTCCTGATGTATGTCATTTGGACTGAAGTAAAGGGGCTTATGGGTTTTGTGACTAGTGTAGATCCAGATCAGCCTGTGCATCCGCACAGTCTGATCAGGATCTGCATTGTTTGCTATTCAATCAATGAAACATTTGGCACCAGGTCAGGTTATTCTAATTTCAGGGCTGAATATATTTTTTCTCGATGTAAATATTCCGTTCTGATTTTGGGATTTCCTCCCCAATACAGCAGGTTAAAACGGGATCGAACCCGTTTGCCCGGCCTTACATGACCTTAGCTGTTGATAGGCCGTTAAACACAAATAAACAAACAAACAAACAATGAAACATTCACCATTCTTCTAACAAAGAATATAGATTGTTATCAGGCTACAGGAGTTTGCTATTTTATCAGGAGCTACACTGGTCACAAATCCAATCAGCACCATTTCTCCAATCACTATAGGAATGAATGGCCTTTTTGTGGAATTTATCGGGGTATAAACATGGAAAAGTCGCGGGAATACTGGACGAAGGCCGGAAGGCCTCGTCCAGTATTCCCGCGACTTTTCCAAGTTTATATCCCCGATAAATTCCACAAAATGGCCATTCATTCCTTTTAATTCCAGCATTTGAAATAAATTCATCAAGAAAATGTGTTTATTTTCCGTTTTCTTAAGAATTATTTTAACTGCGCCTCACGGTTACAGAAAGTAGTTCGGCATAGCAGTTTACTGGGATATAAATTTTGGACAGAGACTTGCTACGGGCCAATCAAATGTTAGGGAATTGTGTAAAAAAATTTTTGCTGGAATCACAACTACATATTAGTTTGGAACCATAACTCCATCCATCTGTGTTTACAGAATGACATGGTGGTTGCCTTGGAGAATGGAGACATTGTGAAGTGTAATTTCCAAAACGCGCTGAAATCACGCGGCCCACGAATCAGACGTGGCAACATCACTAATGAGGACAGAGATCTGGAAGATCTCAAGATTTATAAGACTTCTCAATTCATCGAGGTATGGAGAATTCAATACTTATAATCATTAATGTCAGAAAACATTTTTTCATGGACCCCGAAGCACAATACATTAATGTTTTCGACTGCCTACTGTCTGTCTCTGTTACAGTAAGCTGGGGGGCTGTTTCACTATTAAAACATTGTACGATTAAAATGCTCGTAAGGGCAGATTTAGAATAGTCTGTAAATTTCAATTGATGGATTTACATTTATTGAGCATAGGCTGCATATGCATATGCTGTTTGCATATGCCGTGAGCCCCATTTCAACCGCAACTATTCAGGCTTTTGAAAGAGGATTCTTAATGTCATTGACAAAACAATTTACACAATTCTAAAACGTTGACCATTTCAGACTGAGGACTATCGTGTCTCCTCCATAGGACGTAACATTGAAGCTGAACTCTTCCGTGACCATAAGTCAAAGATTATATACATGTGCTTTGTGGAATTCCTAAACGCCATGGTAACCGTGGACAGCAAAGGATATGTAAATAGGTGGAAATATATCACGTAAGTACTGAAGCATTCAATTACTGTCTGTTTCGCGAAAGCTGCCCAAATTTTACGGCCATATAAACAATTCAAAAACAATATTTTTTTCGATAATATTAAATTAAAGGAAAATTTAAGAATGAGCCTTCTTTTTATTTCATGAAATTTGGTCAAATATTGATATTATTGTGAAAAAACAATTTCCCCATGTTATTCCCCATACAGGGATCCTCTAGATTATCAGACAAAAATGGCAGTTTTTTTATGATATTTTTCTTAAAATAGCAGCATACAATTTTCACAGAACAATCGTCAGTTCTTGCTTTCTTAACTATTTAGCAAACTGTGCCATCTTTCTCATTTAAAATTGGGTCAGATCATCAGTCGTAAGATTGCCCCAAAATTAACATGGACAATCAATTATCCGGACAAATGTATAACCGTCTTATAACTTGTATTCTCACCTTAAAATCATAATGTTATCGCCTGAAAACCAGTGTAAACAGCATTGTGTAGTTCTGCAGAAAAAATAATCACCATTTGCTTCTTGGAAAACATCGTATTTATAGAATTTATTGTATTTATAGAACAACTCTGCAATGACGTAATGGGCACACTCGATTGACCTCATCATAATTTGGTATAAAAATCCACGATAATGAGGCCCATAAAGGAAATTCTGATCGTTTCGTACACTGGTGTTTTCGCACCTGTCGATTTTAGATTTTACCCACAAATTAATATGGGTGCGAAATGGTGTGTAATGGCTTGGGTCCGAAATGGTTTGGGGCCATTTGGCCTTGAAACAATTATTATTTGTTTTTGGATAAGTAGCTCTTCGTTCTTTTTTAGTTTTTCTATCATGATACATTTTCGCATTCCTTCCTATCTGCTCTGTATTGTACATTGTGTATTAAACAGTCTGAAAATGATATTGGAGGAATGCATCGTATCGTCTGCATACTTCACACAACAGAGTATTGAAAAACTCTATAGGGGCCTCAAATTATGCGCATGCGCAGTGACAGATACAAGCCCCCGCGCGACGTTTGACGTTGTAAACAACTAGGGGACATAGTTGGGGGGAATGTTGTCAGCATATTTTACTAAAATGTTTACCTTGGCGATATATTATTTACACTGGCATGAAAACAGCAAGCACCTGAGTGACTTAGATGTGTTCGTTGCAAAATCGGTTCAAATGAATGCGTTTAATTAACAGCTATTTTCATTTGTCCGATAAATTGATTGTCCGGATAATTGGTATGACCCCTGTAGACATCTTCACGTCTTCACAGTGAAGATGTCTATGGGAATTTAACATGGGGAAATTTTTTAGAATTTCAGAAATACTGGACCGATTTTTAAAATTAAACTTGTTTTCTTAGTTAGATCATTTCCAAGCTATCTAGATAGGTTTCGGAGTCAATTTGTAATTTTTTTCATTTTTTGACTCCTCCCACAACTCCCCTACCTCTTTTCCCCCCATGTTAAATTCCCATAGAGAAATCAATTTTCCGTAATAAAATCAATATTTAACCAAATTTCACGAAATAAAAAGAAGGCTCATTCTTAAATTTTGATAACATTTAACATTATCCAAAAAAAAATCTTGTATTTGCATTGTCTATATAGCCGTACAATTTGGGCAGGTTTCTTGAAACAGACAGTAGTTCAATTGCGGAGTACCAACAGTTTAACTCTTTCAAACCCACAGGCCGGTATTTAGAGAATAGTAGGTTAGTGGCGTGAATGGAAAAAAATATCTGGCAAGGCTCAGGAAACGGGATGGGCGAGGCTCTGCCGAGCACATCCCGTTTCCGAGCCACGCCAGATATTTTTCCCATTCACGACACTAACCTACTATTCTATTTATCCCGTCAACACCTACTGATGGCTTTAAAATGCAAAAAAAATAATCTCAGCCACCGCACATATCATACGCAGTGATTTGGTCGTATTGACGGGATATCGAAAATCTTTCACAGCACAGTGTTTCACGGCACATACACACTGTGTTGACGGGATAAATAGAGAATACCAGGCTAGTGTCTTTTGATATCAAGTTTATCAGGCAAGGCTAGGAAACGCGTAGGAATTCATTCCTCGGCTTGCCGAGGAATGAATTCCTCGGCTTGCCGAGGAATTCCTACCGTTTCCGAGCCGAGCCTGATAAACTTGATATCAAAATACACTAGCCTGGTATTCTATTTATCAGGTAATGTTTTATGCTCGAAAATGACCACATATGACGTCGTTATATATGAACAGAACGCGGACTTGTTTACGTTGCGTCATCACACTGACGTCATTCGGTAACATCACGTGACGTCATCCGACCAATGGAATGTCAGTTTTCACTTCGTTGTAACCCGGATGTTCATATCACGTCAATGCCTGATAACAATATGTTATCAGTCAGTACGTATTCGGTCAATACAGGGCAGGTTACCTGATAAAGTGGTATTAGCAAACAGTGTAGATCCAGATGAGCCGTCTCCTCAGGATCTGCACTTTTTATACGACCATTTTAAAAAAAAACGTGGTACTTATGCAGAATTTGTGTACACTACTCCTCTAAAACCTTTCAGTCAATCGATCTGAAACTATACACACGTCTTCCACACATATTAAAGATGTGCACCTTGGTTTTTTTTATGCCGAACAAATATTTTTAACAAAAATATCACCTTTTTAACGTAGCCATTTTTTCTACATTTTTGCATGCAATTCTATATAATTTCTACTTTACACATCTCTACCTAAATTAGTATACCTGTTTATCACAACAAAAGTAAGAAAGAATGCTATGGATTTTAAAATTCGCAATTAATGTTTCTTGCTTGGTGACAGCTTCACATTCCTTCATCTTCACTGTCTGGCCCGTATTCGACGGGCGTATTATGTGACTTACGGCACTCTTGTTGCAAGTAATTTTCATATTTTTGAGAACAAAAACACACCCTTTTCATAAATGGACTAGTCTGAAAATCATTTTGTGATGGTTGATAGAGAATAGTAGGTTAGTGCCGTGAATGGGAAAAAATATCTGGCAAGGCTCTGGAAACGGGATGGGCGAGGCTCTGCTGAGCACATCCCGTTTAGAACCTCGCCCATCCCGTTTCCGTGCCGCTCCAGATATGTTTTCCCATTAACGGCACTAACCTACTATTCTATTTATCCCGTCAACACCTACAAATGGCTGTAAAATGCAAAAATAGTATTGACTGGATATCAAAAATGTTTCACGGCACCGTGTTTCACGGCACATATGCACTGTGTTGACGGGATAAAATTGGTTACTTAAGGGTGAAAGGGTTAAGCATTCTGTCAAGTGATGTGTACCTCTTGTGAACAATGGAATAGTCTGAACATTGACTTGGTAGATTAAAAGCCTGTTACATAATGGTTTAAAGGTTGCATAGTCTCATCGTTCACACGATCACGTTGGTTAGACATATTTTATTTGTATATAATTTTCAAGTCATCAATTGTAGTATATACAGAATTATACAAATTATATAAATTCTCTCCTCTGATTAATTTTGAATTACCAAAAAAAAAGACATTTTTGATAGATCTATTCACATTATTCAAACTACTGCTCAAAGCAGTAGTTTGAATAATTTTAATAGATCTATCAAACATTTTTTAATTTGTGATTTTACCAAATATGAGATAGGAACACTTAGAATAGAACAGAGATATTTATTATTAGGAAAGTTGGAATGTTGTAAAAACAGAGACTTAGTAACTATCTCAATTTCAGTGAATACCAGAATAATTTTGGCTGGTTTCTGCCCTGGAAGAAATACAAGCTGATCACAACCAAAACTGTATACCAAGAAAGTAGTTCCGACAGACCACAGGTAATTGTTTGTGAGATTGATACAATGACAAAACCTTGCTTATTATGCCACCGGGTTTCGAAGAAACGTGTGGCATATAGTGTTTGGACTGTCCATCTGTTCGTCCGTCCGTCCGTCCGTCCGTCTGTCCGAGCACACATTAGGGTACTTATGGGGTAGGGGTACCGTCCGTCCGTCCGTCCGTCTGTCCGAGCACACATTAGGGTACTTATGGGGTAGGGGTAGGGGGCATGGCCTAAGACAATAGAAGACAATGGAATTCATTCCGTACCCCGTAAGCCTATTGTGTCTTACAGGGTATTTCCTTTGATCTTTTATATAGCAAGTACCCCTAAGGTCCGAAATGTAAGTTCGTGCGTGCGTCTGTCCGTCCGTCACACTTTTCGGTTAACCACTTTGTCACAGTTTCTCAAATATGCTGCAGGTGGCATCCGCGTTCGACAGACGCATTTCTTGTTATATTTATAATGTGTTCGTTTTTGTAATCAGAGGGGTACATATTTGGAGAGTATGATTTTAAATATTTTAGGGCATGTGACTGTGAAACTATCTAAACACTGTGTATTGTTCTTAACCCTTAGACCGCTACACACAAAAAATGTTGTCTGCTGTTGTTTCTATATCTTGCCTTATTTCTCAATAAAAACATGGTTTGACAGCACTTCAGAATCATTTCCAATGGGAATGATTCTTAAGTGCTGTCAAAGCATGTTGTAATTTATTCTTAAGTGCTGTCAAAGCATGTTTTTGGTGATAAAAATGGAGAAAAAAATTAAGATAGCGGTATAAGGGTTAAGCTTTGTTCTTGAAGTAATGTAGTTAGATTTGCTGAGACTACTGATCAATAGATATTTCAGCTGGACAATCAAAAGGTCATTCAATCAGTCTATCATTGACCCTTAAAAGGCGGGAACCGAAAAGTTTCGTCTGCTGTTGTTTCATATTTTGTATTCTTTCTTAACAAAAACATGGTTTGACAGCACTTTAGAATCATTTCCAATGGAAATGATTCTAAAGTGCTGTCAAATCGTGTTTTTCATGAGAAAAATGGAAAATAAAACCTAAGCAGCAGATGATAAATTCTAATTCACCACTGTAAGGGTTAATCAGGCAAACAGGGGGTCCATTCATAAAATCTTGATTTGAATCAAACTTTCCCATCAGTAAAACCCCATCTTGATAAAATCAAGATGGGGTTTTACGGATGGTCCATTCATAAAACCTTGATTTGAATCAAACTTTCCCATCAGTAAAACCCCATCTTGATAAAATCAAGATGGGGTTTTACGGATGGACAGTTTGTATGTTTAATGATACAATACGGACAGTCAACTATGGCAATTGGAATCGTGTCACAATTAGGTTGCTCTTGATTTACGAATTTTGACATTTTCCTATAATTAGAAACTGGAAGCATCTACTTTTAGCAGTTCACCAGTGACAAACACTAACCTGTAAATGCACTGGGCGGAAACGAACCACGGCTTTGAATGTTGCAATTTTGTTTTAAAAAGTGTATGTAATTATATACTGTTTTATACACATAATGATTTTTAAATCGCACGCATTCATTTTAGGTTTCGGCCCCGTGCAGGCACCGGGGCGGGATCAACTGATCCTGAGAATAGTGCTGCAGTAGCCATTGCTTGTCGTAAAAGACGACTAAACTGGCTTAACGATTGGGTTCATACTTTCCGGAACCCACTATACCGGATTTGGCCCTCATGTACATTTTTGGCTTTCTTGTATGTGAGAGTTGAGTCGGGCTATGCCCCATATATAAAAGTAAGATTAGCGCTAATCCTATTACTTTTAGGGGATGGGATAAATGATGCTGGTGTGGCGAGGGCCTGGCACCAGATCAGGTTGTTCTAATTTCAGGATTGAATATATATTTTGATTGTAAATATTGAGTTCTGAAGTTGGGATTTACCCCCCTTGGACAGGTGGATACGGGACTCGACCCCGTTGACCCGTCTGCGTGTAGACTCCCTGAGGCTTGTACCTCTATGTCAGAAAAGCGGACGTTAAACCCTATTCACTCACTCACTCACTCATTTTAGGTTTAATATTTAGGATTATAAAAACAATTTTTTTTATATATATTTAGGGATGAATGTGTTAGTCATTTTGACGGACTGTCAATTGGTTGGCATTCAATTGGTTTACTAATTGATCAGTCAATCAACCTGTGATTCACTCAATCAATCAATCAATCGATGTACAGGTGGTGTTCACGGACGAAGCACAGGCCGATATGCGACAGACACGGCAGGAATTAGCTGCTCACAGAAAATCAGGTACTGGAAATATCTCATTTGTGACTGTGACTGAAGAAACGGGGCTTATGGGTTTTGCGACCAGTGTAGATGCAGATCAGCCTGTGCATCCGCACTGTCTGTTCAGGATCTGCACTGTTCGCCATTCCATCAATGGAACAACCGTCATGCTTATATCAAGCAATATAGATAGTTTTCGTGATACAGGAGTGTGCTATTTGCTCAGTAGCCTATTTCACCAACATTGCAAATTGCAAAGTATACTTATCTAGAAAGATATGCTTTGAGGGAGACATTTTCAATTTAAGGATAAATTTATTAATTTTTATTATTATACTGAATTTATTACATTATCACAGCCATTTTGGCTGTGATAATGTAATAAATTCAGTATAATAATGCTGCATACTTTTAATCATCAAATATATGCAGTGGTTAGTTCTATATGAAATATAAATACATTTTGGGAAAAATAAATGATTACTCCCTCAAAGTATACTTTGCTAGATAATTATACTTTGCAATGTTGGTGAAATCGGCTACAGGAGTCGCACATCCCATAGGCCCCATTTCTCCAGTCACAGTGACATATTACAAGCATTTATAGAAGGGCCAATGTGGCAGTATCAGGGAAATAAATGACATAAGTGAAACACCATGTGCAATGTATTACTAGTTTAATAGTACACATTGTATATTGAGGCGCGTGTAGTTTTCCCATCCATCTGTTTTCATGTGGTAAAGTACAGATACATTGGGAAATTGCACAGTAGCAAATGCTGGTGACACTGAAGCCATAGCTGCAGCTATTTCAGTGTTAGTTCGAAAAAAACATAGGCTCAGTTCCAGAATGGGGGCCAATCCCAGAATGGAGACCAAAAAATGTGACGTCAATCCCTGAACGTTGGCCCGGCTGGAAAAGGCAGGGCAATTGCACATTTATTGTCACTCAAGCATATAGTGAAATGATTGTTAAATACCGCCTGATCCGTTAGTCGGATCCATTACCAAATTTCATCAATAGCTTTCTCACATTGATGGCTATCCACCCAGTGTCATTCGGGTGACCTTGACCATGGTGACTTTCACCAACATTGCAAAGTATACTTTCCTAGCAAAGTATACTTTGAGGGAGAAATTTTCAATTTTAAGATAAATTTA
>CM055278.1:43156820-43197351 GCA_029237695.1 Conchocele bisecta | reverse complement strand
TTAGTCGAGTATAAGACACAGCCAGGGGCGGATCCAGCATTTGGGGAACGGGGGGGGGGGTGTGTCTAGTTGAGAAGGTAACTCTTGCAATCTACTCCCGTACCGTCCGTAGCTAGCTACGGACGGTACGGGAGTAATTGCAAGAGTTACCGTTTGCAACCAGGGAGTTGTCCTATTTTCGAGCTCTTCGAAATGCACTTTCCTGTGTTTTACGGCAATTAAATTCAGACTCCAACTAGATAGATAGATATTCTTTATTTATAGAGGGTGAATCGGTTGGTCGGAACCAATCTTCCCCGAGGCCCTCTTAAGAAGTGCATATACATGTACATACATAAATATACAATACATATTGAAATGATTACATGTTGTATGCATACGTGAATTTAACATGAAGAAATAATAATGATGAGCCATAACGAAAAGTGGTACATGTGTCCCGACAGTCCCATATCATACTGCGCATCGACGCAGCTTGAACTGGGTTTAACACGTTTATTTCTCAGTGATAGTTTCAGTTTTTGCTATAAGACGCTAAAATTCGTTTCTCGTGCGCCTGATATAGGGTTACACGGTCGCTAAGCTCCACAAGACCAATTGTATCATGGCAAATCAAACACGCGGTCATTGTAAACTGTATACCATACATCGTAATTTCGTGATTAGTGACGCTGGCGGGGGGCACAATTAACAAGTTTATATTAATTGATAATACCGCTACTTCAGCCGCTATCGACCTTTCATCCAGTTAAGACAATTACGGGAAAATGTATTTAACGACGTGGAACGTCTTATGTCAATTGGAATACTATTCCAGATTAGCGCGCCTGAGTATGAAAAGCTGTTTTTAAAGAGATTACTTTTAGGTTTGGGAACTTCGTAATTCATATCTGTTTCAGACCTTAATACCATACTCGTATTTTGTAAGTGATTAGTGCGCATTTCAAATAATTCACATAAATATTGGGGGGGGGGGCCATTTTATTAGTTATTTTGTACATAGTTTTCGCTTTTTGGAGAAATACGCTTTCGTCAAAGGTCAAAATGTTGAGTAATTCTAATGAGTTTTGCAAATCAATATATTCGTTTCCCAGAATGATTTTACATGCTCGCCGTTGAAGTTTGGTTATTATGTACATATTTCGATTTGACGATTTTCCCCATACTATATTGCAATATGTGAAATGTGGCTGAATATAGGCCTTATAGAATAATATTCGATGCTCAGTAGATAAATAAGGTCTGATTTGATATAATAGCCAGAGATATGATGAAATCTTTTTTGAGATACCGTTAAATTGGTCATTCCACTGGAGATTTTCATCTACATGTATACCCAAAATGTTATTACCGGTAGTGATATCGAGGCTTACATTGTCATATTTGAGTTCAATCATTTTGTCTCGCAAACATGTTCGTTTTTGTGAACTTGTTATTAACATGATTTTGGTTTTTCCTTTATTAAGCATCATGCCGTTAGCCTCACACCATAATTCTAAACTGTCAAGTGCTGTTGTAAATAAACGGTGTTTTTAAGTCCCCTACAGTTGATTGCATGTCATAAATTGCTGTATCATCTGCATACAGATCGGTTCCTGTTACGTGTTGACGGAGAATAAGTGGCAAATCATTTATAAACAAAAGAAAAAGTGTCGGTCCAAGAATTGACCCCTGGGGTACTCCACAGTTGATAGGTAGAGATTCAGATGTTTCTCCATTTACAGAAAAACAAGTTGTTGCCTTTGTTCCAGGTATGATTTGAACCAACCCAGGCTTACGTTACTGCACTTGTATAGTCTAAGTTTATCCAGGAGAATTTTGTGATCAACAAGATCGAAGGCTTTACGAAAGTCGACTAAAATACACCCTACTAATTTACCCCGATTTATTGCTTGTAGAAAGTTTTCAAGAAGAACAATTAACGCTGATTCTGTCGAGTGACCTGTACGAAATCCACTCTGGGTTTGATGCAATAGTTTAAACGTTGTTAAATATTCCATAAAATGTTTCTGAACCCATTTTTCAATTAATTTTGAAATGCGTCGGCAAAATTGATATCGGACGATAATTATTCACTTCGTCTTTTGCACCGCTTTTATACAGAGGATGTACTTTTGCTTGTTTCCATGCACTGGGGAAGATCGAACTAGTGAAACTCACATTTACTACATATGTAATATTTTTCGAGATAGCGGTGGCAGATAATTTTAACAATCGTGGCCCTATTAAATCTAGTCCAGTAGATTTTGATATATCTAATGATGTTAAATACCTTTTTACGAATATTTCATTAATCAAAGGAATGTTAAAATTATAATTTTGCGGTGTATGTTCGTTTACGAAATTTTTAATATGATCAAAATTTGATTCTGGAATGGGACCTTTAAGATTAGATGCTATAGTGGAAAAATATTCGTTAAAAATATTCGCCATATGTGTATTTTCTGTGCATAGCTGACCAGTTAGACTGTTTATACCTAATAACTGTTCCGATTTACCATCATGTTTTGATGCACCAAATTCTTTGAATAATTTCCAGATAGTACGAGGGTCATCCTTGCCTTCTTCAATTTTAGATTTATACGAATCCGTTTTAGATTTTTCTATTAAAGCTGATACTTTATTTCGTAATAATTTGTATTGTTCATAATTACCGTTAATTTTACACTTATTTCTATCTTTTATGCAATCTAAAATTTCGGATGATAGCCAATCAGGTTGCATTTTAGTTTTAATCCTGTGTATCCGCAAAGGAGCGTGAGTGTTAACCACGTTAACAAACAGTGTCGTCCATGCGTCAAGAATGTCATCAATATGATTAAAATAATGTACAGTTTCCCATTCAACGGCGTTTAAATCATTTACAAATGCTATTTCATCAAAATTCTTAAATGATCTATACTTGATTTCATGATGCGCGTGTTTTCTAGGTATGTAATTTAGCTTCCGATTACAGAAAATTGCACGGTGGTCACTGATATTTAATTCTTTAACACTAATTTGCGAAATATGTTCTTCATGGGTTACGTAGATGTGATCAATTAACGTGCGTGAGATATCTGTTACACGAGTAGCCTCACTAATTAACTGGCTAAGGCCCAACGCTGGTGGTAAACTGTGATCTATGTAAACTCCATGGCTGAACGGGGGGGGGGGGGTGCAACCTAGGACCCCCCCCCCCCCCCTCCAGATCCGCCCCTGACAGCTATGTGATTCTGTCCCTAACAAGATGTGAGATTTTTCATAAAACATATATACAGAAACTGATATTTTCTGCAAATGTGGCTGTGACTGTGGAAATGTGGCTCACGGGTTTTGTGATCAGGGTAGCTCCTGACCAATTATCTCAGTCCTGTAGCCTGATACTATCTATATTGTTTGTTGGAAGCGTGACAATGTTTCCATTGATATAATGTCGAACAGTGTAGATCCAGATCAGACTGTGCGGATGCACAGTCTGATCTGGATCTACACTAGTCGCAAAATTCATAAGTCCTATTTCTCCAGTCACACCCACAAATGATATCGAAGGTTGATTGATTTCCCATACCGAATGTGGACTTGTATTCCTCTATTCCGCATTGGCTTCGAACATTTCGTCAACTTTCGACGTCATTTACGGTAAATATCGTAAATCGTGTAAATATATTTTACTATCATTAGATATTATTTTATTTTCATTAGATAGCACATCTTCTGGATTATTCTCTTCACTAATTATGCGCATGCGCAATGTTTGGTTACGCTAGCACAGTAACGCGCCGACGCGATGAACGCAAAGATACGACATCATGTCATGATGAAACGCATTGAAATAGAGGATATTCCATCGTACATTTTGAATAGCGGGAAATAATACACGAGTGTGCGTCGGCTTCCACGTAAGAAAAGAGTGAGCGTAGCGAACGAGTTGCTTGCGCGGAAGACGACGGACTCGAGTGTAGTATTTCCGCTATTCAAACATGTACAATGGAATATCCTATTTATTACACTTCACGGCGGATATATATGCATATTTTTGAGATTATAAGCAAAAGAATTGTGCTGTGCGTATGCATAGTTACACACTGACGTGATTCCCGCGTTTGAACGTCACGTTGTGTGACGTCAAACGTGACGTCATGTAATTTTTTAGCGAACTCGCAATAGTGTAATAAATAATAAATAACCAGTTTAACGCTTGTAAGAAAATATAAGATATTTCATCGTACATGAATAGCTTGAAAAAATACACGATTGTACGTCAGCTTTCGTGTAAACAACGAGTAAGCGAAGAGTTCAACACGATAGAAAATCTGATACTTATGTACCGATATCGGTGAAAATTGCAACAACCCAGCAGTCCTTGTATCATCATATATCTTCAATTAACCACTTTACACAAGGCCATGAGAAAACACATTTGTTTTATTTTTGTCAAAACATCCTGAATTCTTTTTTTAAAAATCAGCGTTCCGAGTATCGTCATATATCTTCAATTAAAGCACTTTACACAGGGCCATGATAAAAACACGTTTTTAATATTTTATAGTATTTTTTCAAAATATCCAGATGGGCCCCCTTTAAAGTGCATGGAGTCCACTTCGGACTACATCCACTATATGCAGACCAATTGTTGTTCTAACCACATTAAACGCAACGGCCCATGATTATATTAATTAAGTAAAACTTGTACTGAGTAACCTTCGGAAGTAATTTTCCACCAAGAGCCACCAATCCGTACACATAATTATGACCAACCCAGAAGTGTCCACCCACTGTACGCTATGTCCGTGCACAAATGTAACTATCATTGGAGTAATGGGGCTTATGGGTTTTCCGACCAATGTAGATCCGGATCAGCCTGTGCATCCGCACAGTCTGATCAGGATCTGCACCGGTCGCCATTTCATCAATGAAACACCCGTCATGCTTCTAACAAGCAATATAGACCATTATCAGGCTGCCGAAGTTTGCACTATTTAATCAGGGTTACAAATATCATAAGCCCATTTTCTCCAGAATCAGAACAAATACATTCGTTATCTAAATACATGTCTCCTGTTTAATTACACATAATCACATGAACCAAAGTTATCACTTACCGTCCACTTGTGACTTACTAAATTGTACCCAGCCCTTTTGATGTGTATTCTGCCAAGATGAGAGCGAAACACTACTCTGTTCTTCGCCTGGACACTTATAACACAAGGTAACTCTTTCACAATAAAACACTACGTCCTGTAGCCTATTGCCTGGACACTTATAACACAGGTAACTCTTTCCTTTATAACACGTCTGTAGCCTATTTGCCTGGCACATATAACACAGTAACCTGTTTACTAATACACGTCCTGTAGCCTATTGCCTGGACACTTATAACACAAGGTAACTCTTTCACTAATACACGTCCTGTAGCCTATTGCCTGGACACTTATAACACAAGGTAACTATTTCACTAATACACGTCCTGTAGCCTATTGCATGGACACTTATAACACAAGGTAACTCTTTCACTAATACACTCCTGTAGCCTAATTGCATGGACACTTTATAACACAAGGGTAACTCTTTCACTAATACACGTCCTGTAGCCTATTGCTCACTATAAACGGTAACAGTAGCCTATTGCCTGAACACTTATAACACAAGGTAACTCTTTCACTAATACACGTCCTGTAGCCTATTGCCTGGACACTTATAAAACAAGGTAACTCTTTCACTAATACACGTCCTGTAGCCTATTGCATGCACACTTATAACACAAGGTAACTCTTTCACTAATACACGTCATGGTGCATTTTAAGGCATTACTATAGGAATGAATGGCCTTTTTGTGGAATTTATCGGGGTATAAACTTGGAAAAGTCGCGGGAATACTGGACGAAGGCCGGAAGGCCTCGTCCAGTATTCCCGCGACTTTTCCAAGTTTATATCCCCGATAAATTCCACAAAAAAAGGCCATTCATTCCTTATAATTCCAGCATTTGAAATAAATTCATCAAGAAAATGTGTTTATTTTCCGTTTTCTTAAGAATTATTTTAACTGCGCCTGACGGTTACAGAAAGTAGTTCGGCATGGAGTTTAACTGGGATATAAATTTTGGACGGAGACTTGCAACGGACCAATCAAATGTTAGGGAATTGTGTAAATATTTTTGTGCTGGAATTATAAGGCAATACTATAATAAGCGGTATACCTCCAGCTGAACCGCGTATTAATGCGTCTACACAACCGCCTGCGGTAATCTTGCCTAGATGTCAACGTTCCCGAACATCTATTGGCAATCTCAAATCTCAATAAATCAATTTGATTTGCTGAGCCTGAGCTGTAGGACAGCTCAGGCTCCGCCAATCAAGCTGCTTCATTTGAAACACAGTATTTTTAAATAAAGATAAATTCAAAATTCAACACAATCGCGAATTTGACACATATTTAATTCTGAGAGGATGGGCGTTAGGCTTCCATTTTAGAGACTTGATTTGATTGATTGGTGTTTAGCGGCCTATCTACAGCTAAGGTCATTTAAGCTCGGACCAACGGGTTCGATCTCGCATTTAACCTGTTGCATTGGGGGGTGGGGGGGTTTCAAAATCAGACACGGACTATTTACATCTAAATAATTATATATTCAGCCTTGAAATTAGAATCACCCGACCTGATGCCAGGTCCATACCACACCAAAGTTACTTGGCCCCTTCAGTAGTATAGAGGGAGTCAAAATGATACCACCTGCGGTGGTATCATTTATAACCCTCTATACTACCCCCACCACCCCCGAAAAATCAAAAATTGGTTAACGAGGAAATTGTCTCCCACCACCCCGAAAAATCCAAAATTTGTGTCATAAATACATCATGTATTTTTCACGTCCAATTGAACATATAAAACTATAGTCTTAAAAAGGATTTATTTTTGTCTCGTCGTCATATTGGTTTCATAAATACATCATGTATTTTTCACGTCCAATTGAACATATAAATCCCATAGGTTATAATAAAATATTATAACAAAATGGATAATAAAATACACAACGAATTGGAATTTTGTAATGACTTTTATGGAGAATTTTACGCTGTTTCTACAGTATTAAAACACGGTAAAATGACAATACTATGTTGTATCGAATACATGAAATATCAGCGTAATTTATTACGCTGCGATAAAAACGTTGCATTTACAATATTAAACCGGCAATTATGTCGCCGGTATAAGGATCAAATTTATTTAATGAAGCGACTAAATAGGATCGGAGAAACACTACCGAAATATTATCAAACTAATTTTATAAAACAGTTTAAAATCAAAGATTCGTTGACGGATATGCGTTTCTACGATATCGCTTTTAACGAAGAAATTGGAAAATTATTAGAAGAAATTGGAAATTGAACAGAACTAATTAATTAATTGTAATAAAATTATTTATAATATTTTCACCAACAAAGTTAGGTTTATATACGAGAAATAAACACAGTTCATTGTCGGGACGCCGGCACTAATATCTCAACAGTGAGATAGGTTTCGCCACATGTACTTCACTCTGGCCGCTCTACACATTATAGTGGATGGAGGTAATGAAGAGGAGGGGTCCGATGATGGGGTGGAGGAGATGTGAGCGTGACACACCTCGCTAAGCCGAAAAAAAAGAGAAAAGAGAGATTTAAGCGAAGGGCTTAGCGAGGTGGACCCAGAAGGGTTTTGCTGGCGCGGGTTCGAGCCTCGGTAGGACCTAAACTTTTTATTTTTTTTTAATTGTTAATAATTTTCCTAAAATTAATTAATAAATTGTTTACTGCACCAATATAATTAATAATTAATAATTTTGAAAAAATAGGAAAATTAATTATTTTTTAAAAAATAATTTTATAAAATATCACAATGGTGCTGTAATATTTCCTCCGACTTTATTTCCAAGTTTTACCCTAAATTTATCCCAATCAGTACACTCAATTTTGGGCATGGTGGCGCGCGCCTTGATTCTTATATCATTTTTTAATTCTTCATATCTCCCCATTTCTTCCACCACGGATTCAAACTCTAAATTTATTTGATATTTTCTTATCGGCCAACGCTTTGGACACCATAACGTCGATGCTATTTTTCTTAGACCTAGCGAGAACGGATATTCTATCATGTTTTACTACTTTTTTTCTCGAGTTTTCCACCCGCCGCCCTAATTACCATACACAGCAACCCAGAAACGGCCGACACCGCACATAAAATCCCCGCTACAGGAACCGTTATAATGGTGGATATAGTTGCAGCTGCCCCCCCGCCCCACAACACAGAAACACTTGCCAGAACCGTACTAGATGCTTCAGCTATGTTCACCGCGCGCTTATATTTTTTAGCGTGTCTTTTTCTATTTGCACATTCTCTAACTAAAATATCCTGCATAGCGACGATATTATTCAACCTAAAATCTGAACTTCTTTCGTTAATTGGATACAGTGTTGATGGAGTGGTATTGAGAGTTGGATATAGTGTTGGTGGAGTGGTATTGAGAGTTGGATACAGTGTTGGTGGAGTGGTATTGAGAGTTGAATATAGTGTTGGTGGAGTGGTATTGAGAGTTGAATATAGTGATTCGTTCATATTTAAATTTTACAAATTTAGTTCAATATATTAGTATTTAGACAATAAGTTCAATTAACAATGAGACAATAGTGGAAGAACTCTCTGGGTCACCGATTTTCGTAACAAAGTTAATAACACTACTTTGGGAAAGTCTAATTCGATCATCACCAGCGAACGAAACAATCGTCGAACTATCTCCAGAGATTTTAGTGACTCCAACCCCCCGTTCTTCCCCATCTACTACAATATTTATCGCGACCGCGCAGGTTTACCACTACCATTAACCGAGCAGACCGCCATTTGGATAACTTCACCTGCAGCTGTCATAGTGTATCCCCCATATTTATTACTCGCTTTGGCACCGAACGAATATTCATAGTGCCCCTCAACCAATGGGCCCCGCTTCTCAGCCCAAACTGTTATGACACGTTTTGGCGTTTTCATTGTTTTCACTATTCCGGCAAGCGCACTGTTTGCGTTATATGCCTCAGTACGAATCTTATAAGAGGCCTCCTCAAGAGCTTTGGTCGCGGCTATACGATCATGTTTCAGTTTATCTGTTATCTTTTCGTCTAGTTCGGTAAGTGCCGCTTCTCTGATGAGAGAGTCCTCTGAGCGCAAAACCTCATAAGCCTTCGTAAGGTCCGCCTGGAGGTCTGCTCGGACTTTATGAATACCCAACCGGGCCTCCTTTCGAAATTCGGTTATTTTTTCGTATATGTCAGTAAGTGCCGCTTCTCTGTTGAGAGAGTCCTCTGAGCGTAACGCCCCATAAGCCTCCGCAATGGGCTCCTAGTGGTCTTCTCGGACCCCCTCAACCCCCGACCTGGTCTCTTTCAGAAATTCGGCTATTTTTTCGTCTAGTTCGGTAAGTGTCGATTCTTTGCTGTGCGAGTTCTCTAAGCGCAACGCATCATAAGCCTCCGCAATGGCCTCCGCAAGGTTCGACTGGTGGTCTTCTCGGACTTTATCAATACCCGACCGGGTCTCTTTTCGAAATTTGGTTATTTTTTTATCTAGTTCAGTAAGTGCCGCTTCTCATGAGATGAGAGTCCTCTGAGCGCAACACCTCATAAGCCTTCGTAAGGTCCGCCTGGTGGTCTTCTCGTGCTTTCTCAATACCCGACGTGGCCTCTTTTTGAAAATTTGGTTATTTTTTTACCTAGTTCGGTAAATGCCGCATCTCTAATGAGAGAGTCCTCTAAGCGCAACGTAAGGGCCGCCTGCCGTTCTGCCCGGAGTTTATCAATATCCGACCTGCTCTCTTTTCGAAATTTGGTTATTTTTTTACCTAGTTCGTTTAGTTCCGTTTCTCTGATGAGAGAGTCCTCTGAGCGCAACACCTTATAAGCCGCCTGATCTTTCTCAATACCCAACCGGGTCTCCTTTCGAAAATCGGTTATCTTTCCGTCTAATTCAGTAAGTGTCGCTTCTCTGGTGAGAGAGTCCTCTAAGCGCAACGCATCATAAGCCTCCGTAAGGTCTGCCTGCTGGTCTTCTCGGACTTTATCAATACCCAACCGGGCCTCTTTTCGAAATTTGGTTATTTTTTTACCTAGTTCGTTTAGTTCCGTATGCGTTTCTTCACGACTTTGTGTATTCACAACCAGAGCATATTCTCTAAGTTGTGATAGTAGACTTTTATGAATCTCGTCCGTGGCCATCGATATAGTTCTATTGATCAAGGCCTTTGTTTTTTGGGTAGTTAAAAAGTCGCCCTCTGTCGGGATGAATCCCCCTTCTGCCGGTTCCAAATTCTTTGAATTTATATTTGTCACCCAATCGGAAGAACTACCTGGTCCGTATATACTCATTTTCAATAATGTTGATAATATATAAATTACGAACATGCGTTTAATTCTAAATAATTTTATAATTTTCTTAAAATTAATTATTAATTAATTTGAAATTTCTAGGACGACCGAAATCGGGTAATCGTTCTTCAACTCTCGCCCTTTATCATCAAGAATAGAAATCTTCAACTCGTGGATGTGTCCCGATTCCAAAACTTTCATCTCGGGGTGTGGGAAGTCTAAGGTTACAGTCTCGCCATAGAAACAGTCGCTGGCGGGCACAGTTTTCAGTAATGTGCTGGGGGATCCGTCTACCGTGTTGTACGATGTGTTCACCCGATCAAGGTGCACCCCGAGAGCTTTCGTGAAGGCGAAGTTTACTGGGGTATCGCCGTGGTAATAACCCACGGGGAAGAAAAAGTGCAACGGTAACTTTCGCCCTTCATACTCGTTGTAAGGGGGTGCAAATTTAAATCCTAACATTGAGGCCAACCCCGGAGTGATCTCTAATTTGTTATCAACGTGCAATGTCGCAATCCCCATGGCTTTTGAGACTGTGAACGTGACACAATCAGGCATACTCTTTGTGATTAAAGCTTGGACATCTCTGACACCCCAAAGGCCGGGATGTAATACGACAGATGATTCAATAAAATCTAAGGGTACGATAGTCTCTAACAGTCCGTCTATTACCTGCCCGACTGAGTTGATCTCCTTATACAGTTCAATGTTTTTCCACCCAACCGTGAAGGTGATTGATCTAAGGCCTACCCGGCGTTTTCCGCAGCAGTTGTCTATTAATTTTTGAAGTTCACAACTCTCTTTTTGAACATTAGTTATAGTAGCAAACATAATAATATCTTTCAATGGATACCAAAGCATTTAGCTTTAACTCTAATGCAAAGTACGCGGTCGGAGGTAAATACACGCAAAAAGACGTTGTTAACCGCCTTGTACACCCAACCGTAACGGTTAGACCGGACAGTGGCTTTGCCACCAATTTTCCTAACATCTTTGAACAATATAGGCTGCCCAAGATTACTACGATGGAGGCGGTAAACGGGTGGAAAGCAACACCGATGCAGTTTTGGCAGAACCAAATAAATTTCGCTGTATGGTGCGCAACAGCCGGGTGTGGAGTTTCATATAAAGACCATCTGACATCCAAGAATGTCATGCTCCGAAGTGTCTACAACTTTCACGCGTATTATACTATTAGGAGGATTCTCAAAGAACTAGGTATTTCACTACCTCAAGACGACGCCTGGGATCCCATTTCCAACGCATACGACCGTATGGCGTTTGAAAGACTGTGTAACGAATTTAACGTTTCAAAAGACGCGGACTGGAGACAGAAAGCATTTCCTACCAGCACCGGCCTCGGCGACGTTCTCATTCGGGGCCAGTCCGGGAATTGGACGCAGACTGATTTTAGACACGATCACTCCGGTGACCACATCGTCAGTCGGAACGCCGGGAATTTTGACCCTGCGACGATGACTTTCGGGCCAGAAGTGTCTGGAGGTCGGCACTGCGGCGTGTTTTCTTGTAAAATGTTACCTCCGAAACTGGCTCACGTCGATTACATACAGCAGGCTGCTGAGGTTCAGAACGCGTGGGGTACATTTATGTTAGATACGGGTCTAGGATTCACGCAGGCCGGAGTTACTCGCGTCAACGACTCCATTCGTACGTACGTCTGGGCCATCCTCGGCGCACAGAAGCAAACTCGCAGTTCTATACTGGGCACGGGAACAGCGTTTGATGCACAAAAACAATTCTTGGCACTTGTAGAGGACGCCATCTCAGCTAGGGTGGACCTGGAGAAGGCGATCCAGAATTATCAAGACGTTTTGCAGAATGCCAGCACCCCAGTAGACTATGTATTTGGAATAGGTCTTTATATGGCGCCGAGCAATATGATACTACGAGACGACCCGGTTGACGGTTACAATAATCAGATCGTAATCGCCACCGCCAATCAAAAAATCGGCCACAACGGTAACGTGAACACGGATATCATCAAGCGCACCCCCAACATGATCGGGTTCAACAGTGTTGACGTTGTAAGTGGAACCGATTTCATAAAACACAAAATTGATACACCTCCCCCAATTCATCCAATCGTGCCTGGATTGGATACACCCACCCCAATTCGTAAATTGGATGCACCATCGAGTCCCCCTAATCCAACCGTAATTGGAACAGGAGCGGAAACACCAATCGAGATTGGAAGCACAACACACGAGGAGGAGAAATTAGGGCTCGTCATCGCCCTCGTGGCGATCGGATTATTTACGCTTTGGTTGTAGGAACTCTCTGGCAGAGAATAATAGGAGACCGGCGATTGCCACGATTAAAGCCCAAGTATTATTGGCGAGCCATCCGACCGTTTTTGATAATATAGATAACAAGAAGGAGAGGAGACCCCCGATCAACCCAGGCAGCGCGGCAGTCAACTTTCCTGCTAATTTAGCCAGTAGATTGGCGAGGGCTTTTAGTTGTTTTTTTACCCACTCCTTGGCTCCACCGGATGGAGCGGGTGCTGGTGCTGGCGCGGGTGGTGGCACCGCACCACCAGTGAAAGCTAGAACTATGGTCGATATAGTCATGCTGATAGCAACGAGGATGCTTGCTATCGTGACGCCCTGCTCTCTGAACAGAGTGCGAAGACGCTCACCGAGTGTCGTCTCCTCGTGCAGAACCCTCGAGATTGTTTCGCGGATCCGACTTATTTGTGTGCGGAGAGCCTCACGGTTAGCCGAGGCTGCCTCCAAGCGAGCTTCTCTTTTTTCGTCCCGCAAAGACCGCAGTCGTTCGGCGATCCGCTCGGTAGATTCTCTATCGTCACCGGCTTCCTCCAGTTTTCTTTCTTCTAGCGCGATATGTTCATCCAGCGCCGTGAGTTTGGAGAGGTTAAGGACCAGTTCGCCCCGGACCGTTTGTAGAGCCTTATCGAGTCCACGGAGTTCTCGAAGAGGTAACGGTGGGTCATCGTTGAGTATTTCCCCCAATTGCGATTGGACGCTGAACGTGGTCTCCATCGTGTTAATAACGTCGGTGGCTATTTGAGGGACCTCGCTGAGCTCGACCGTTTCTATCGCGGTGGCCGTCTTCGCTATAGTTTCGCCGGTAGACTTTAGGGCCTCTACAGCGCGGGCCGGCACAATTGTTTTACCCCTCTTCCAATCCGTGAAGCCTAGTTCGTTCTTTATGATTTCGCCACCGCCCCGGTTTACAGCAATGGTGTTTAGCGATAGGGGTTTTCCGGTCCTCATGTTGATGATCGGGATATTTGATGATTTTAGTCGCAATCTACCGTTCAGATCCAATTCGAATTTGGAGTAGTCGCGTCCGACAGATGGGACCAGACCTTTTTCTATCAAACTGTTGTAGTAGTCGTTTACAGCTCCCTCGAGTAATTCCCGACTTTGACCAACGCTGCTGGTAGCGCCACCTATTTCATCCAATTCACTAATTGGAGGGGGTGTTTTGTCGAAGGTTGTGATGGAATCCTCGAAGTTATCATCATCATCATCACCATCGAGGTAATCGTCTCTGCCGATTTCATCCATGTCAGCATCGTAATCAGCCATATTAATTATGTATTAAAGACAAAACCATACGGGTTTAATAGTTTGAAAAAATTAATTATGTCTTCGAGTCAATACGGTCGCAAACTCAATCCATACCGCAGACTGCGTGAGCCCCTCGGGGCAAAAGGCGTGAGACAGAGTGTCGTTATTACGAACAACCCATCGACGATCGACCAGAACCAGCAGCTCTTAGTCCGTTTCCCCAACCTCGGAACTCACGACGTCATTGTGCCGGGTACTGTTCGCCTCGCTTTCACTATTTCGCTAACGTCGACGGACGCGGACCGAACCGTCGTTCAGAACCTGGGTCGCGCCATCGTCAAGAAGACTATGATAAAGATTTCTGGTAATGAGGTGATGTCGATCGATGACAGCGACGTCTACCATTGCTACCAGGACCTGTGGAAGACGGCACAAGAGCGTGAAAACGCTGTCTATCAGGGTATTGACACCAGCAAAAATAAGAATGTGACCAAACTTAGAATCGGGGCTGGTAACAAGGTAGATGGCAACGCGAGCGACAACGCAGTCGCGGGCGCTTACGGCAACCGCTTCTACATCCCGCTCGACTTTGAGTTGCTGGAGAGCCACATGCCCTACTATCAGAGTGCTTTGGCTGACCACCTCGAATATGAACTAACGTTCAACGACTACGGCCGAGTTCTCATAGCCACCGACATGTTATCGACGTATACGATCGACAATGTTTCGCTGGAGTACGACATGGTCAAGATGCCCGAACTCGCGCGATTGATCAGAACCCAGTACGCCGGGCGCGTTGCCATACTTTACGACCGAGTTCTTCGCCATCGCAAGATGCCGAAAGACAAAAGCGACACATTGTGGAATATTAATGTCAACGTACCCGCCCGCTCGATGAAATGTATACTTATGCTGTTTGAGGATGCTCGGTTCGCGCTCGGTGCTAGAAAAACCGACAAATTCTATAACCCCAAAATCACGAAGGTAGAGGTGACGATCGAGGGAGTCCCCAATCAACTCTACAGCGCGGGTCTTCGCGCGCACCAGCAGTGGGATGAAGTAAGAAAGCAGTTTGCTTCCGGCTCTAAGCGCTCTCCGGAGGTTGCAGCAGTTGCCAAAGACCTGCAGCTCTCGGCCGTCTCCCTCGCGGAGTTCCTGAATACCAAATACGAATTATGGCTAGACATGCGAGCCAGCGACGATGACCAAATACACGGTAGCGGACGCCAAGTTGAGAACGCTAGTGAGGGTGTGACGATCCAGATAACCAAAGAGGCGGACGGAGCCGGGCCATTGAACGTGTACTTATATATAATTACAGACGCACAATCAACATCGAAGATGGTCGATACGTATCCAGCGATTAACTAAATATAAACGATTTATTAATAAAAAATCATCTAAAGAATTAATTAAGAAATCTAGCAATCAATACCAATTCACGATTGGAGATGTTCACTCTGCCATAATATGTGGGCAGACAGGATGTGGAAAAACGGTTTTCATCCTCGACTTACTCGAGGAGTCCTACCGCGATGCCTTTCGTCACATTGTGATCCTATGTCCCACTGTGCGGCACAACGATACTTATCAGCGGCGCCCGTGGATATGGACCGACCCTGAGGTATACGTTATTGACCCCGGTGATAGGCTTCACGATTGGTTGCGTGGTTTATACCAAATATTTCAGGGCGAGCCCACCCTATATGTGATTGACGATTGCTCGGCCAAGGCGGCGATGACCAAAAAGAAGGACATGCTCTCCGAGCTCACATTTTCTGGCCGCCATGCGAGGCAAAGCGTATGGATCTCCACTCAAAAATACAACGCCGTCCTCAAGGATCTGCGCGAGCAAACGAAATGGGTCGCCCTCTTTCACTGCAAGGACCGAGACTCATTCGATGACTGTCTTCGAGAGAATGACGTTATCCCAACGCGCGAGGAGCGCCTGGAGGTTCGACAGATGCTTTCCGAAACTAAGCACGCCAAGCTTCTGCTAAAGACTGATCAACCAACTGCTTATAAAGTTATCAATTAATTAATAATTAATTTTAAGAAAATTATAAAATTAGGAAAATTACAAAGTAATAAGCTATTGCAATGCTTAGCAATTGCTGAACAAATGCTGAACAAATGCTGAACAATGGTTAACAATGTTAACAATTTGGTGCTCCGCTGCGAGCTTTGTTTCGAGGATAATGGTGATCATAAGTATCGGGTGGTGCGCTTGGCAATATGTTAAAGTGATGAGACTTATTAGACTAGTTAAATTACTAATTTTGAAAAAATTAAGACAAATGAACTGCGACGAACTTCTCGATCAGCTAATGGAAGAAACCTCAACTCCTACTGCCAACAATAATGATCCGACAGAGCAATCGGGATCAACTCCACCGGCAGTTGGTATTGGGTTGAATGAAAATGCGGCGCGACGAGAGCGGCTAGCTGCGCTGGTTGCTGGGGGACAATCGGAGTATTATCTCGGTAGGCGCCTCTCAGTTTTTCAGGTGGATAAGATGTCAGATGCGGAGATCGATAAAATGTATGCGCGATACGAATCCAAATTGGGAGCGGAGATGACAAAAACTCTCGGATCGGCGGCTATTCATTTGTACGCAACCGCCGTTAGTATACTTCTCCCTATACCAAACACCGCGGGGTTGATTGATGATCTAGAGACTGACCATTTTATAGGTCACACTCTTAGAACAGCCTGCTGCGCTCAATTTATCACAAGTTTGGAATGTACTTAGCTCCGCTGACAACCGCGTTGACCACGGGTAAACACTGTCAATTTGGACATATATGCCCACGATCTATAAGCTCTGAAAATGATGACACAAGACACACCCGCGAGAGTGACGGAATTGAACCAGATTGCTCCAACACAATCGAACCAGAGTGTTACTCCGCCACTGGATGACATACCGCATATAAAAAATCCCAAAAGACAGGCAGCTGGGCGGGCGGCGGCTGCCACCCGAAAAGTTAAACAAGATAAAATACTCGCCGAGCTTCGAGAGGCTAAACAGTCGTTGCAATCGGGGATGGAGACAGCAAAACATCTGAAGACAGAGCAATCGGGTTCAACTTCAATCCCGATTGGGTTGAGTGCAACAACACCCCAAATTCACGAATTAGAAGCACACCCAAATTCTTTGAATTTGTCACCCAACTCCAACCCCCAATTCACGAATTGGAGTTGGTTTGTTGGTGGTAGTCTGGCAGTTGTTGGTGCCCTGTGCGTGTGGAAATACCCGAAAAAACAACCAGCCAGTGTTCAGAAGAAAGTTACGAAACACCAATCATCAACAATGTTGAATTTGGATGCGCCCCATTTAAACATTGATCGCGACCCCTTTTATATGCAATAATTATAACAATGGCTGAACAAGATGGTAAAATGTTAGTGAATGCGCTTTATCACGCCGTGGTGATATCGGGTTTCAGTATCGGGTATGCTCGACTATCAAAGATGGCCCTAGGAGGAACCGCTCCCAAATTGGACTTTACTGTGAGAGACGTAGGGCTCGCGACCTTAGATGTAGCGGCCGCAGTTTGGACCCGAGATTATCTAGTTAAAGCTGGAATTTCTACCAGTTAATATATGGAAATAAATGGCTTCAATCGCAGTAATAGTAGGTGGTGCGCTTGTAAACGCATTGGCGTTCAGCGGTAGCAACTTTATATTCTCTAAAATGAAAAGCTCGAACGTGGATGAGGAGCGTAAGCGTCATGATTTAGCTGTAGAACAACTCAATAGCGCAAAGGAAGCGTGGTCGAAAAAACGAACCGCCCATCTGGACTGGGTCAATGAAGAGCTTCGCCGCGAAAATCACGCCACTCAAACTTTTCAGAACGTTGAAGAAGCCAACCGCGAGTACGCGCTGGCATATCCGCACAAAAGTCTCGATCCAATGGATCGCGAGCCACAACTTTCAGATTTCTATGTACCGTCAGAGGCCCAAAAAGACCGCGAGACCGCGTTCATCGTCATGGGAATGGGTGTGGTGGGTGTCGTCGGCTATTATATTCAATCGAGATTTTAAATTAATTAAATTAATTAAAACAATTTTTTTTTATAAAAATATATATATAGAACGATGTTAGTTGACGAACTTTATGACGCTATGATCGATGTAGGCTACACTGCCCAAAAACATCGTTTACCTGGTGCAAAGAGTATGATTCGTCTGGCCCTCAAGATTGTCTCGAGACGTGGCGCGAGGACGAAAAAGCGGCCACCCTTTTCGCAAAGCGGATGTTAGATTCCTCCGAGTTAGATTCCCCTCTCCTGTTCAAACCCAAACGCGATTGGGGCTGCAGCGAAACTTCCAACAAAGGTTTATTATTAACGACGCAGTTACCGGACGAACTGGCGAGGGCATGTTGGAGATTGTCCGATATATTAGAATACTTCGCATACGATGAACACGCGCAAACTTGATACCAAAATTGGTTCGCCTAACGCGCAAGCTGTCGAATACATACTATAGCCCACGCGGCTACTGGAAGGGACACGCGGCCATCAAGAACCTCGCGGCGGCGACCAAGGTTTCAGAAAACGCTGTCAAGGAATGGCTCAAGAAGCAGGCCATCTGGCAGATCTATTTACCCGCGCCTCACAATATTCCGCGCCCGAAATTCGACGTGCCGGTGCCGAACCAAGTTCACCAAGCGGATCTCCTGTTTCTCCCTCACGATCGCGTCGGTCGCAAAACGTACAAGTACGCACTGACAATCGTTGACGTAGCGAGTCGTTATAAGGGGGAGCTGAGCCGTTGGCCACTAAAGAGTCTAAGGAGGTGGCCGAGGCTCTTTCCCAATAATATATAAGAGGAGTCCTCTCAAATGGCCGAATCTTCTCCAGGTCGATCCCGGCCGCGAGTTCATGGGCGCGGTCTCTCATCTATTGTCTAAGCACAAAGTTTCTATCAGACGCGGCCGCGTCAACATCCACCGGGACCAGGGGATAGTGGAGCACTTCAATCGAACCCTGGCTGAGAGACTGTTCGGACACCAATACGCTAAAGAACTTGTAGACCCTCATTCGCGATCGACCGAGTGGGTGGCCAGACTGCCCGCCGTGGTCTCCGCACTGAACGGAGAGGTGACCAGATTGATAGGTAAGAAGCCTGTAGATGCTATCAAGTTTAAAAGGGTGACGAGCAAGCCCTCTGCCGTCTCGCGCGGGCGACCCGTTGGTTTACAGGAGCAGCGGCTTCCATCAGATATTGACGTCCGGTACCTCTATCAACCGGGAGAGCTCGAAGGTGGCAGCCGCCGCGCGACTGGTCCCGTGTGGTCTCTCAATGTATATCATCTAGATCGATCTATTACCAAACCTGATGAGCCCGTGCTCTACTATTTGGATGATGGGCCATCTCGAGGGTTTGTTCGCGAAGAACTTCTTATGGTGCCTTCTGACACCCAGCTACCCCCGGATCGTCAGATTATTTAGAGATGTTCTTTATGTATTCCGTCTGGTAACACGCGTCTTTTATCGTAGTATGCCGAGAGTCCTAATTTTTGTTGACAGTACGTTTTCATAACGCCGTCTTTCATTTTAAATCCTCTATTTTGTGCTACATCTATAATGTGTTTTCCATCTTCTGTAGTTTCACTTAGTACTCGTTTATATCTATCCCAATTTAAATTGTTAGTTCTCTTGGACATTCCTTTCGCAGAGTTTTTATTAATTTTAATTTGTTCCACATTTGATTCAAATGACTTATCTTTAGTGAAATTAATTTTTTCTACGAAATAACACTTACTAGATAACGCTATCGCCCTATCCCCGCTAAATTCCATTTTGAAAAGTCCGGGCTCTCTTTCGCTCCATTTATCCCAAGCCAACCATTTCTTTTTTTCTTTTTCAAACTATAGTTTTATATGTTCAATTGGACGTGAAAAATACATGATGTATTTATGACACAAATTTTGGATTTTTCGGGGTGGTGGGAGACAATTTCCTCGTTAACCAATTTTTGATTTTTCGGGGGTGGTGGGGGTAGTATAGAGGGTTATAAATGATACCACCGCAGGTGGTATCATTTTGACTCCCTCTATACTACTCCTTCCCCTAAAGGTAATACCGATAACCAGATCAACTGTCACATACAAGAAAGCCAAAGACGTACATAGGGTCAAACCAGGTCTCTTGTCGTGATTCCGGTAAGGATGAATCAAGATCGTTAAATTACCCATCGCATGCTACCATCAAACCACCACAAAGTGGAGAAATGTGGTTATGAGTTTTGCGACCATGCTGCATAGTTCGCCATTCCACTAATGAATCACCCGTCTTGCTTCTAACAAGCAATTCAGATTGCTATCAGGCTACATGAGTGTACTATTTGATCAGGAGCTACACTGGTCACACATCCCATAAGCCCTATTTTCCAGTCACAGCCACATAAGTATGGTGTTTGTGAATATTTTGTGATGTTTTCGATGGTTCACGAAGATTTGTTGAAGTTTACAAAACTAAACAAACGATAATGAATATGGAAAACGAAGAGTAAACGATCGTTTTGTACAACGATAAGTAGTATCGTTTGGGACAATTGTACTAATGGGGATAAAGAAAAGCTTGAGATTGAAGCGGCTAGAATAGTTACAGCTGCGACCAAAATATGTAAAATTGAAAACTTATACATTGAAACGGGATGGGAAACATTGCAGGTCAGACGAGATCGCCAACAATTGATAATGATGTATAAAATGAATAATAAACTAGTACCACCGTTTCTATCTAATCTTGTTCCTCCACGATTTGGATAGAGGTAAAATTACCCATTGCGCAACTAAAATGACTTTCCAATACCGCGATCTATAACCCGCATATTCTCCAATTCGTTTCTTCCATCTACTCTTCGCGCATGGACTATATCAACGCGAAAAACGCATCATCCTTATCTACTTTTAGGTCTGCAATCCGTGGTACACCCACTGCTATCCCAAAGTACTACTATGCTGGAACACGATTTGGACAAATTCTGCACGCAAGACTCAGACTGGAATGTAGTTTCTTAAATGATCACCTTTTTCGTAAAGACATTTTCAATAGCTCCCTTTGCAGCAACTGTGGTTCCGTTGAAACGACTGAGCACTTCTTACTCAGATGTCCGCGTTATTCGAACTTTCGAAATAATATCCTTTCAGAACTTCCTCCAAACCTCACTGAACACCACCTACTCTTCGGTATTTTAGACGAGAGCTACGAAACAAACGTACACATATTCCTACAAACTCGGCAGTATATTCTTGAGACTAACGCTTTTCTCCGTAAAATATCCACATTAATTACACTTATATCGAAATTTCAAACATTGATCCTAATGTCACAAGTTTGTAGTGCAGCGTGTTTGCGTGCATGCAAATATTTATATCGTTACCCGTTCTATTTCATTTTCTATCATTCTCCTCTTCTGTCACACTTCTTCTATTTTCTGTTGACTACTTACCTTTCATTTGGAATCCGTAATGTATATTTTCATTCTTACTTAGCGAACATTGCCTGCATTGACTGCTTCTTACTCATATTGTACCATGTGAAGGCAGTTTATATGGGAGATGACCACGATAAGTTCTGCTTTCGGTAAAATCCCATTAGTTATCATGTATCATTTATCACTTGTTTTCGTTTGAAAGACCAGCTCCCACCTATTTAAACGCAGGTCGTTTCTCTCAACGCATGTTGTGTCGTGTTTTTTCAACGCCTGCCGTGTCCTTTACACAACGTTTTATTAGAAAACTGATGTTTTCGTTGGTTTAAACGTGTCTCTAAAATAAAAATAATCGTTTAATAATAAGAATAAATCGCCAATCGTTGGTCTGTGGAACCTGGGGGCCGTTTCACTAAACTTCGTACGACTAAAATGTTCCTAAGTGTAAATTTAGGATCGTCTGGAAAAATCAATTGATGAATGTACATTTATTGAGCATAGGTTGCATGCTCATTTATTGTAAATCCAATAGTTGTCTACAGGAAAATAGTGTTATTGTGAAATTTACAGAAATTTGGTATTTACGAAACTTTTAGTCGTACGAAGTTTAGTTAAACTGCCCCAAGAGTAAATCAAATATGTTCTGGAGTCTCTGTTTTATATACAACCTACCTATGGTTTGTGCGTAATTACACATATTAAATCATATTTTGTCCAACTTAATATATATATTTATAATTCCAGCACAAAAATATTTACACAATTCCCTAACATTTGATTGGCCCGTAGCAAGTCTCTGTCCAAAAGTTATATCCCAATAAACTCCCATGCCGAACTACTTTCCGTAACCGTCAGGCGCAGTTAAAATAATTCTTAAGAAAACGGAAAATAAACATATTTTCTTGATGAATTTATTTCAAATGCTGGAATTATAAGGAATTAATGGTCTTTTTGTTGAATTTATCGGGGATATAAACTTGGAAAAGTCGCGGGAATACTGGACGAGGCCTTCCGGCCTTCGTCCAATATTCCCGCGACTTTTCCAAGTTTATACCCCGATAAATTCCACAAAAAGGCCATTCATTTCTATAATAAATACAGTAGAACCCTCTAAACCGGACATCATTTGCACACATACAGCTACAGCTCAGACTCATGCAATCAAATTGCTCGATTGCGAGTTGGCATTGCAATATATGTCAGAAACGTTGATGACATTGGTAAGATTAACACAGGCCGTTGTGTGTTATTTTGTTCAGGTAACAATTTACTCTATTAATTGACAAGTGTAGGTCTAACATCACAGGTTCTGTAAGAATGTAAATATTTCTGTGTTTTATGGGTTATTTAGGTATATCTGGTGGTTTGGGTGCATTGTTACCAACATACAATTTATATCACCTCCCGCGAATTGCACGTATAAGTACGAATGTATGTTGGCAGTATAAAATGGGTCCGAAAGTTCGGAACGGTGAATGTGTAGATAATTGACGATTTCTGTCGTGTGTAATGATTGAGCATTAGTAGTTGTACAAAACTATGTAAATTACCCAAAACCAACAAAATCAACCCAAATATACTCAAAATTCACAAAAATACACATATATGTACATGTATGACACATACCGACCATATGTTCAGCAGAAGTGTCTAATATCGCTTTAATACCAAGTTATATGTTATTTGATCAGTAGCCGATTTCACCAACATTGCACAGTATATTTTTGTAGAAAAGTATACTTTGCGGGAGTAATCATTTAGTTTTCCTCAAATGTCATATAGAACTAACTACTGCATATATTTGATGATTAAAAGTATGCAGAATTATTATACTGAATTTATTACATTATCACAGCCAAAATGGCTGTGATAATGTAATACATTCAGCATAATAAATATTAATAAATTTATGTTAAATTTTAAAAGTTCTCCCTCAAAGTATACTTTGCTAGAAAAGTATACTTTGCAATGTTGGTGAAATAAGCTACAGGATGAGCAATGTTCGCCATTCCATCAGTGAAACACCTACCAAGTTATATGTTATTTGATCAGATGCTACACTGGTCACAAATCCCATAAGCCCCATTTCTTCAGTCACAACCACATATGACATTCGACCAATGGAACGTCATCACAAAACGAAATTGAACCCCGGTTGGCCATGGTACGCCAGATTATGGCAATGTATTATATGTGTGAGCGTATTCGGTCAATACAAAGTTCGTTCACTGGTACATTATTGGACACGTCACATTTGAAATGTTCTTGCAATCACCACCCGAGTTGCACCTGGTTTGGAATCTCTCTAAGACGAACACCGTAGGTTTGCAATCGTACTCTATTGGCGCGCAGTCGATTGTACCTACATGTACAGTTGAGTTGCTCGAAATTAGCCTAAATCTCGGGTCCCGGGTCGATACCCGTGCCCAGGCTATCAAACCGCACCCCAAGTCGACCCAGCCTGGGTCCGACCTTCCAACTAGCCAAAGTGCGTGTATATCACTAGCGAGCACGTTGTACACTGATTACCCATCTTAGGGAAGCGTGTTAACTCTTTGCATGCTAGCGGTGAAAATAACATCCAACATATTACGAGTTACGTTTCTTATTTCTCTTTGTAAATATGCCTTTGGATTTCATTAGAATTTAGTCCCCCTCCAGACTCAATTCTAATGAAATTCCAAGACATATTCATGATATTTATACAGATAAATAAAAAGAAAATATAATAAATAGTTGCCTGTCATTTATGAACTATTTATAGCCCACAAATTTCCCAGCATGCAAAGAGTTAAATACCGTATTCATTGTTCCCAATAGTGCATACAGGTAAATAGAGAATACCAGGCCAGTGTCTTTTGATATCAAGTTTATCAGGCAAGGCTAGGAAACGCGTAGGAATTCCGAGGCTTGCCGATGAATTCCTACTGTTTCCGAGCCGAGCCTGATAAACTTGATATCAAAGACACTAGCCTGGTATTCTATTGATCAGGTAACGTTTTATGCTCGAAAATTACATTAGATGACGTCGTATTCTATGGACAGAACGCGGACTTGTTTACGTTGCGTCATAAAACTGACGTCATTCGGTAACGTCACGTGACGTCATCCGACCAATGGAACGTCAGTTTCCACTTCGTTGTAACCCAGATGTTTGTATCAGGTCAATGCCTGATACAACACTATGTTATCAGTCAGTACATATTCGGTAAATACAGGGCAGGTTACCTGATCAAAGCCAGTTTACAGTGTGAAGTGCTTGTCAAAATATTAGTATGCACTCGGTAGTACCCGATACAGCGGCCACAATGTTACACATTGCCAACCGTTTGCTTTCTTCCATCTCCATAGCAATTGTATGCGACTTGGACGACACGACATCCGTGGCTCCCGCTACTGAAATGACGACAGTGACGGACGCGCCTACGTCACCGGCGACGGAGACGACGACACAAGAAACAACACAGGCGCCAGGAACGACGGAATCGACAGCTGCTCCAACGCAGACGACGCAGACGACGCAGACGACGCCGACGACGCCGACGACGCAGACGACGCAGACGACGCCGACGACGCCGACGACGCAGACGACGCCGACGACGCCAGACGACGCAGACGACGCAGACGACGCCGACGACGCCGACGACGCCGCCGATGACGACGCCGCTGCCGGTGGAACACCATTTCGTCGTAAAAGACGGCGACGTCGTCTGCCTGGTTATGAACGCCACGTTCGCCTTGCATATACCATATACTACCAACGCCAACGAGGTACACTAGCGCCTGCTCTAATATTGCCAATATTTGAATTTATTTCATTTGAAAATACTTGAATAGTGTTCTTGCAATCAAGCAGCTTGATTGGTTGAGCCGGAGATGTGCAACAGTCAATCGAACTGCTTTTTTGCGAGTTGAGATTGCCAATATATGTTCAGAAACGTCGACATTTTGGCACGATTACTGCTGGCGGTGGCGTAGGTTCTTATATTTAAGGTTTGTTCCTTTAAAGTGACTGTATCTCAGATGATGTCTCAGATACGAAATATGTGTTTGTTCTCATTTCATGCGCAGTAAATGACATATACAATGTATATAGAGGATATTCATATTTTTGCAACGAATATGACATATATGTTCATCTCGTGGTGTGACATGTCCATATTTCACGAGTGCCGTCAGGCACTCGTGAAATATAGACAGTTCACACCACGAGATGAACATATATGTCATATTCGTTGCAAAACTATGAATATCCTATTTATTATATACCGCTCCATGGAAATTAGCAGTTATTTAGACTGTATACGGTAATTAATGTGTATTTGCAGTCGGGCACTGCAGATGCGCGTTATGAATATAGATAGCGGAAGTAGTCGTATTTTCACCGGAAGTTCTTTATTTCATCGATGAGAACATAGAACTTTTATTTACATCGTATAACTATGTATTTCATGGGTAGGTATATAATAAAAATCACTCTTCAAAAGCAAAGTACTGAAAATACTGCCACCAGTAAACATATAGCATGTGACCCGGACCTACATTTTCTACTTAAGTGAGTTAGCTTAGCAATTGTAACCATTTGGTATTCTAAATTATCTCCTAAGCTACTAAATTACCATTAGTTGGCAACATTTAACTCAGCTATATTGCGTTGTTTCTTGTAAATTCTTGTGAATATATTTAGATAGTGTTTACATTCAATCCATTCAAGAGATAACCTCGTCTTAGTGCTTTCAGTACTTTGATCGAATTGACTTTATAGTAAACGCCTCTGTTCTAATATTAGACTACAGAGTCTGCTGAAATCAACCAATCGGTGCAAACCATGTTGTGAGACAGTAATTGGCACCGACTTGTCGTTGCTCCGGAGATCCGTGACCGATGAAAATAATCCTTACATGTCATTGTCTAATGTCAGCGAATGGCACGTTCTTCATTCCAATTATCACTAATTATTACATTTAAATACTCTTATGTCTAGATTTAAAACAAACACATATGTAAATCGAATATCATATGTAACACAGACGGCCCATGCATTTTCACACTGATATCAGGGGCGATAACCGTGTTTCATTAAAATACTAACGGACATCACTATTTATTCTCTGTATTTATTTTTTTAAAGTGCAATGATCATACTTTATAATCTGTTGAAAATATTATTTTTTTAGATGACGCATTTAATTAGTATAAATCATTAAAAAATAGCATGCCTCATTTGCATATGAAAATAGCCTGATAGTACCGCGCGTCACTATCAGTAAAATAAATATTACTAAATGATTATATCTGTATAGCGGGCACTTGTAATCTTTAGAACTGGTGGAATAGTGCCGGACACAATTACAGTGTATACACTTATTTAATTACCATAAATAACATTGTGTACCTACTGAGTGGGCATGTAAGTTTCAATTGCATTATAGATTCAACATTACGCACCTTCCAATACAAATACCTACTGTCTGTTTCACAAAACCTGCCCAAATTGTAAAAACCATATAAACAATGCAAAAACAATATTTTTCTTTGATAATATTAAATTTTATCAAAATTTAAAAATGAGCCTTCTTTTCATTTCGTGAAATTTGGTCTAATATTGATTTTATTGCGAAAAACAATTTCCCCATGTTAAATCCCCATAGACATCTTCACTCTGTCTATGGGGATTTAACATGGGGAAATTTTTCAGAAATGGTGGACCGATTTTCAAAATGTAACTTTTGTTTTCTTAGTTAGATCATTTCCAAGCTGTCTAGCTAGATTTCAGAATCAATGTCCATTTGTTTTCCTTTTTCGACTCCTCCTCCAGGTTCTCCACCTCTTTTTCTCCATGTTAAATTCCCATAGAGAACACATTTTTCATAATAAATAAAATCAATATGTGACCAAATTTCACAAAATAAAAAGAATTATCATTCTTAAATCTTGATAATATTTAATATTATCGACAATAAATAATGTTTTTACATTGTTTATATGGCCGTAAACCTTTTTCAGGTTTCGTGAAACAGACAGTAATGCGAATTCTGGGGATACATAACTTGCTTTATCGCTGTAATATAGTAGGTATAATGGAGTAGCCTATGTGAGTTTTGTTCTATGTATGTTGAAAGTATAAAACATTTATTCTGGGAATGTACGCATGTGCAACCTTTTTTTGTCTCAGCTAAGAACTTACCTAACTGATTAGGTTATAACATGTATAGTGAACTTTCAAAATATTTCTACAGGAATAAATGATAATGCACTTTTGACGCAACAATTTAATTTCATCGCTATTCTAGGAAAATATTTCATTTTCAAATGTAAATATGAAAAACGCGATATAACGTTGAAATCATTCATAAATTACTTTAAGAAAAGAATCCAGATATAACAGGAAATATGTTATTAGCTAAAAAAAAAAAAAAGGATAAATGAGAACAACACATTATCAAGTGGAGTAGGTTTAATGTCTAATATGTGTATTCGCTGTTTAAACATCAACAGACAACATTTTTTAATAGTTTGCTTCGAAATAAAAACATATCTTGGAATTTCATTAGAATTGTCTCCTTGGAGACAATTCTAATTTAATACCAAGATGTGTTTTCGTGGAAAATAAGCAAAATATGCTATATCTGTGGTCTGTTTATTGTTTTCTGCAGCATGATAAATGTACCATACATTTTTTATTGCTTTTTGATACTCGCTACTTCTGATTTCAATTGGGTTTTTGGAACGTTTAATTGGGTATTTAAGCAAATGCGCAGCTTATCTGGAGCTCTGCTTTGATATGAACACAAATGGAAACCGTTCCTTCCTTCTTTTTCTCTGCATTATCTCGCCTTACTCTACGCTCTTCTAAACACAACTTTCTAATACATTTTGTATGTAACGTGTGCATTATAACTACTGTCTGTTCCACGTTTTTGTGCCGACGAACTTTTGGCTATTAAACACATTAAATCTAAAAAATATTAAAATGTTAGTACGTTTTCACCAATAACAAAAAAATCACCCTCCCCCAAAACATTGTGTTTGATGAAATTCCATCAAATAATGATTTTATAGCGAAAAAAAGAGGAGGAAGCAGTGGGGGAGGAGTCAAACAACGAAAAAAATATGAAATTGACTCCGAAACCTGTCTAGATAGCTTGGAAATAATGTAACTAAGAAAACAAGTTAGATTTTGAAAATCGGCCCACAAATAAAAAAATATTTAAAAAACATCTATTTTTAGCCCACATGTTAAATTCCCATAGAAAACTATTGTTTGGCAATAAAATCAATATTTGATGGAATTTAATAAAATAAAAAAGTTTGGGGATGGTGACTTTTTTGGTTATTGATGAAAAACTACTTACATTTAAATATCTTTTAGATGTAATGTGTTTAATAGCCAAAAGTTCGTAGGCACAAAAACGTGGAACAGACAGTAGATACCATTGTGTGTAATTGCTATACGATGTACATGATGCATTGTAAAAGTGTAAATAAAACATTTAATCGACAAATTTAAATACTCCTTTGTTACGACATAGCAGCTGTAGTGATTATCTTTTGCAAAAGAAAATCTGCCGACTTTGGGAGAATTTGGATATGTAAGAATACACCACGTGGTGAAGCTGTTTCGTCTTGATTTGAACGGAGATCATCCTATAACCAGAGCGAATGCCCTGGTAAAAAGCATTATATTGTATGTATTCAGAAACTGTGATATGCATGGGAGCTGAATTAAATTTAACTTGGCATAATTTGGCATTGTCACTATGAATATACAATGCTACTGTCTGTTTCACGAAAGCTGCCCAAATTTTACGGCTATATAAACAATTCAAAAACAAGTTTTCTTTTGATAATATTAAATTAAAGGAAAATTTAAGAATGAGCCTTCTTTTTATTTCGTGAAATTCGGTCAAATATTGGTTTTATTACGAAAAATTGATTTCTCTATGGGAATTTAACATGGGGGAAAAAGAGGTAAAGGAGTGTGGGATTAGTCAAAAAACGAAAAATGTTGGAAATTGACTCCGAAACCTAGCTAGATAGCTTGGATATGATCTAAGTAAGAAAACAAAAGTTAAATTTTAAAAATCGGTCCAGTATTTCTAAAATTAAAAAAAATGTCCCCATGTTAAATCCCCATAGACATCTTCACTCCGTGAAGATGTCTATGGGGATTTAACATGGGGAAATTTTGTTTTCGCAATAAAATCAATATTTGACCAAATTTCACGAAATAAAAAGAAGGCTCATTCTTAATTTTTCCTTTAATTTAATATTATCAAAAGAAATCTTGTTTTTGAATTGTTTATATAGCCGTAAAATTTGGGCAGCTTTCGTGAAACAGACAGTAGTTATTGTTAAGTATATACACATGTTTTACCAATCCCGATTGTTTTCCAGGCGACTTACAGGTATACATACAATTGCGTTCATAACTACGATACAAATCTTTTCCATGCGACTTACAGGTATACAATTGCGTTCATAACTACGATGCAAATATTTTCCATGCGACTTACAGGTATACAATTGCATTCATAACTACGATACAAATATTTTCCATGCGACTTACAGGTATACAATTACGTTCATAAACTACTGATACAATTATTTTATTTTCCAATGCGACTTAACAGGTTTATACAATTACGTTCATAAACTACGATACAAATATTTTTCCATGCGACTTACAGGTATTACTAATTAACGTTTCATAAACTACGATACAAATATTTTTCCGAGGCGACTTGACAGGGTATACAATTACGTTCATAAAACTACGATAACAAATATTTTCCATGCGACTTACAGGTATACAATTACGTTCATAACTACGATACAAATATTTTCCATGCGACTTACAGGTATACAATTGCGTTCATAACTTCGATACAAATCTTTTCCATGCGACTTACAGGTATACAATTGCGTTCATTACTTCGATACAAAATAAAAATTNTATTTTCCAGGCGACTTACAGGTATACATACAATTGCGTTCATAACTACGATACAAATCTACAGTTGAAATATGTTTTTCTAATCGGTTTCATAACTATATATCACTATCCAAGACCCAGTGCCTTTAATGGTTGTTCCTTAAACGGTGGGAAATGACTCCAAGAACATTCCATTACCGGCCATGTCTGTCATAGATCAGTCTTAAAAGTACAATGCAACCTCTCTACAACAGCCACCCATGGGAAGACGCAAATCTGGCTGTTATAGAGAGGTGGCTGTTGTAGGGAGGTTAATGCTGAATTAAATGGTGTCTTCTGCTGTTTATTTATTTTCTTCGATAATTCTCATCGAATACATGCTTTGACAGCATTTTAGAATAATTTTCATTGGAAATGATTTTAAACTGCTGTCAAAACATGTTTGTATTGAGAAAGAGTGCAAAAACAACATCAGACGACAATTTTCGTACTCAACATTCTAAGGGTTAAATATAGAGGAAATCATCAATTTGAGATATAAAATAGCGGCTGTTACAGAGAGGGTGTTGTTGTAGAGCCGTTCGGGGAGGTTCGATTGTAGGTTAACTTATTGTTATTAGTCTGTATGTATTCGGCCAGTACAAAGCTCGTTACCTGATAAATCACCTTATATCATAATAGACAAAGACAGCGGTCATCGAGATACCAAAAAATGCGACTGTGTCTCCGGCCAGCGATTGCGATTTAGGCAATGGCACAGATGAACTCCTGGATATCACATTCTTCGACGATTGGAGACTGGCTATTCGTGTGGGTAAGGACATCACGGCGAGAGACCTTGACCTACGTGCCGACGGTGACTTTGACTACTCCTGGCGCAATATAACTCTGACGTATAAGGAGAATACGAATCATTTCCCCGATAGCAAGACTCCATCAGGTGAGTGTAAGATTAAGCAACACAAAATTAATGTTTAGATTCTCATCCAAATTTTGGGAAAAAATGGGGCTGTGGGACACTTTTATTTCTATTTTTTTATTTTCAGGCAATACTAAAACGAGGTGTTGAACGGCAAGGCGCAGTTGCGTGCAATAGTGTTTTGTAATAACATGTTCATATTGAAGTATTGCTATTCTGGAGGGGGCGGGTTCCGGGGTTACTGTATTGCGCTACGTAAAGCACTCAGGTAAAAAGCTGTGGGAGCGGTATAATACGCGGGCCGCATCATTCTCGTAAATTTTACCAAATGTTTTTTAATTTAAAAAAAAAAACAATTATATAAAAAACCCTTGGGCGGGCCGTTTTATTAGGGGCGGGCGGGAGGGGTGAGAATCTAAACATTATTTTTGTGTAGTCTAATACCTTGTGGAAGCGTAAAACTCTACTCCCGTACCGTGGTTGTGACTGGTGAAACGAGGCTTATGGAATGTGTTACCAGTGTAGCACCTGAGCAAATATCATACACAGAGCTGATAAATGATCTATATTGTTCGTTAGAAGCATGACAGATGTTTCATTAATGGAATGGCGAACAGTGCAGATCCGGATCAGACTGTGCGGATGCACAGGCTTATCTGGATCTACACTTGTCGCAAAACCCATAAGACCCATTTCTCCAGTCACAGTCACAAATAAGTGTTATGCTTCCGTAACGAAGTAAAAATACAGAATATGTCCGCAAGAACCAATATATCCGCGGACATATTCGGCAGGGTCTAAGGAACGAATATGTACGCAAGAAACGAGTATGTCCGCAGTGATTTTGGGGTCGTCTCAAGGTGCTATGTGACTTTTAAATATACATGCAGCTATATAGTTTATGGATGTTTAAAACAATGGTTAATACCATATGCTCTGTTGCTAAAAAGTCGATTAAACTGTATGCTCAGAATAGTAGCTGTAAATATAGATAAGTGTTTAGTATTGGTATATTTCCATTATAAGACCAAATGAGCTGGCAGCGTAGAGCACGACGCATACTGCGGAGTACGTGAATAAAGGGTTTTACGACTCCGCAAATTAAACTCACTAAATAAATATCATAGGATGCACATACAGGACTGAATGTACGCTGGTCGTAAAATACATATGCTCTGTTTCTCCAGTCACAGCCGCATTCAATGTAACCTCCCAAAACCGGACACTCCCGGGGGTCGGGTAATTAAGCACTCATTGATCAACGTTTGTAATTTGCAATAATGAGCAGACAGCAGTAGCCTATTTCATCAACATTGCAAAGTATACTTTTCTAGCAAAGTATACTTTGAGGGAGAAATTTTCAATTTAAGAATAAATTTATTAATTTTTATTATACTGAATTTATTACATTATCACAGCCATTTTGGCTGTAATAATGTAATTAATTCAGTATAATAATTCTACATATTTGTAATCATCAAATATATGCAGTCGTTAGTTCTATATGAAATAATGTTTCGGGAAAAATAAATGATTACTCCCTCAAAGTATACTTTGCTAGATAAGTATGCTTTGCAATGTTGATGAACTCGGCTACAGACGGAAATCAATTACAGTGAAACCCATCTAAATTAAACGAAATGGGTTCCCCCGTGTTTCCAGTTTAGAGAGGTTTTACTGTATAAGCAAAGGAAGGTCCTACTTTCAGACGAGAAGATAGTAGACTCTGGCGAGATCGATGGTGACTTTAGGGCTCACACCAACGGCTCCTACAGGTGCGACAGTCAGAAGACTGTGAACCTTGAAGCTGTACAGCTGGACATGACGAACGTGCAATATAAAGCCTTCGGAAACACCGACAACGAAGACTTCACGGGCGGTAAGTGTGTGTTAAAGGAGCATATCTGGAAAAAAAAATTAAATATTACGGTATAAAAAATAAAAACGTGTTTTCATCATGGCCCTGTGTAAAGCGGTTCAATTGAAGATATATGACGATACCAGGACCGCTGATATTTTTAAAGAATCTTTTGGAAAAAAAAAAATATACAATATGAAAATTCGTTTCATCACTACCCTGTGTAAAGTGGTTTAATTAAACATATGACTATACTAGGACTGCTGGGTTGTTTCAATTTCCACCGATATCGGTATATAAGTATCAGGTTTTCTATTTTGTTGAACTCAACATGATAGGAAATCCGATAGTATGTACCAATATGGGTGAACATAGAAACAACCCAGCGGTCCTCTAGTATCGTCACATATCTTCAATTAAACCACTTTACACATGGGCCATGATGAAAAGTCGTTTTTCTTTTTTTCAGATTGTATTTTTTTTCTTAAAAAAAATCCTGATATGCCCCTTTAAGGACTGGCATTATGGGTCATCATCAAATAATTCCAGAACAAAAATATTTATACAATTCCCTAACATTTGATTGGCCCGTAACCGTGAGGCGCATTTAAAATAATTCTTAAGAAAACGGAAAATAAACACATTATCTTGATGAATTTATTTCAAATGCTGGAATTATAAGGAATGAATGGCCTTTTTGTGGAATTTATCGGCGATATAAACTTGGAAAAGTCGCGGGAATACTGGACGAGGCCTTCCGGCCTTCGTCCAGTATTCCCGCGACTTTTCCAAGTTTATACCCCGATAAATTCCACAAAAAGGCCATTCATTCCTATAATAAATGTGATTGAATATTTGTATAATGTTCATGGTGTGCAGGGCATTGGGTGTGTACGCACACCCTAAAATTAAAGTATAGCTTTGAAATCACTATAATCGAGGAAATTGAATATTTTTCACAATTCGCATCCCGCGGCAACAAGCTGGCCATGCCATTGTACATGTAACGGAACAATTTGGAAATACAGTGCATTCTTTAAAAACTGCCTTGGTGTACTTATACTACAGTAAACACCTCTCTCAACCGGACACCAATGTCACCTCCGATTGTTCAATTTTGATAGCTTCACTGTCATTTAGCTGTTTATCTGTATTGGAAATGTTTGTGCACGATCGCAATACAGTCGAACCTCCCCGAACGGCCACCTCTCTACAACACCACCCTCTCTATAACAGCCGCTATTTCATATCCCAAATGAATGATTTCCTCTGTATCTAACCCATAGACTGCTGAGCACGAAAACTGTCGTCTATTGTTGCTTTTGCCTTCTTTCTCAATAAAAACATGTTTTGACAGCATATTAGAATCATTTCCATTGGAAATGATTCTAAAATGTTACCAAAGCATGCTTCTGATGAGAGTTATCGAAGAAAATAAATAAACAGCGGACGACAAAACTTAATTCAGCATTAACCTCCCTACAACAGCCTCTCTACAACGGCCAGTTTTGCGTCTTCCCATGGGTGGCTGCTGTAGAGAGGTTGCACTGTATATCCACACGTGTATCGCGGTGCTCATCTATATATACAAGACTTACAGCAGAACCTCTCTAAACCGGACACCACGAGGACCTCCCAGGCTGTCCGGATTGGAAAGGTCCCACTGTATTGCGCATAGTCAGGGCCATATGATGTTATTGTATATTAACATTGAATACATGCTAAAATATAACGTGCCTCAATGCCAATTTTGTAACACACTCAATCACTGTTGCATATGTTATAAGTGTAACAGTCTCACCACAAATCTGTCTCCAATAGTCACCATGTTCACTATTCAAAACTAGGTTCTATTCCTTGACATAACATTACCTTAAATAGTGATATTATAGTAAACGATTCTACATCTACAGACTAAACACTATACCAACAGGTATGTCACCCTGGGGGCCGTTTCACTAAACTTCGTACGACTAAAATGTAAGTGCCAAATTATGGCAGTCTGTAAATTTCGCATTAACAATGTTTTCTTGTAAACAATTGTTGGATTTACATTTATTGAGCATAGGCTGCATATGCAGCCTATGCTCAATAAATGTAAATCCATCAATTGAAATTGCCAGACGATCCTAAATTTGCACTTTAGGCTTACGAAGTTTAGTGAAACTGGCTGCAGGAATGGTCAACAGACAAACGGGTACTGGCTGGTAACGGTCAGTCATGAAATGTGCTTTATGACACAGGAGGAAAGGGAAAACATTGTTATTTGAATGCTAGTGGTGGATTGGTACTATACTGATGTGCGAAAACAATTCACTTACGCCTAATTTTGGCAAATGTTGGAACAGTGTCGCAATGTCGTGCCACTTACCCGAACTTCGTAATTGTCCAACAGGAAGGAAATATCAATGAAAAAAGCTGAAAAACACGCTACATGTATAATGACTGTTTTGGTGTACATTACTGCCACATTCAAAGCCCAACCACCTATAGGTAATTTACATACACTGGGCTATAATATTTGACAAATAAAGCTGAGAAATCAACATTTTAGAAGATTTTGAAGGTGCTCATTGTCAATCTGCGATACTAAAAGAACACAATTTGTTGCATCACTTACTCTTGGCAGAGTAACTTTAAATTATGTTCACGGAGACATAGCTACAAGAAACATTAACTTCCAACTTCAAATTCTACAGAAAATAATTTAACCGAATCCCATCCAGTAAAGTCAGTCCCTCCTACTTTCACTATTCGTATGGACGCTGTGGGACCTACTTGTGCATGATCTGCAGCCAGTCTGTTCTGGTGGCTTAAACTTTAAATGCTACAAATATACTTAAAATTGGTGTTAAAGGCACCCCAAAAAGTTCCTCAAGTGAAACTTGGTAGTAATGGATCAATATTTGCAATCAAACTGTGTCTGTGACCTCAAAACGCCCGCACTATTTTGTTTATACCGGACTACTTCATTTAGTATTCTTCCCTATAACAGATCAAATATTTCACCGGTGTACAGCAACCATTGTCTTCCCAAATGTCACGGAATATGATTGCAGTAATACATAACTGTGGATGTGACTGGAGGAATCATGTTTATGGGTTTTGCGGACGGTGTAGATCCAGATCAGCCTATGCACCCGACTCTGATCATGACCAGCACTGTTCGCCATTCCATCGATGAAACACTGTCATGCTTCTAGCAAGCAATATAGAACGTTATCAGGCTACACGAGTGTGTTACTTGATCAGAAGCTACAATGGTCATACATCCAATAAGCCCGATTTCACAGTCACTACCACATCTCTAATTGGCTTATATTTAAGGGTGGGAATTGGTTCGAACACCTACCACAAATAAGATTATGATTATTTCATTCCAGTGATCCTCACAGGTGAACGTTGTAATATACATGTACACCGTGCACCTGCAACAGCGCAGGAATCAATTGTCTTTGACATTTGGATGAAAGGCACCGGGTCTCAGATCTGCATAGAAAGTGATGAAACAGAATAGAAAAACATAGTTTAATTGTATATTGGTACAATTGTACAGTGCAACCTCTCTACAATTGCCACCCATGTGAAGACGCAAAATTGGCTGTTATAGAGAGGTGGCTGTTCTAGGGAGGTTAATGCTGAATTAAATGTTATCGTCTGATGTTTATTTATTTTCTTCAATAATTCTCAATAAAAACATGTTTTGACAGCATTTTAGAATCATTTCCAATGGAAATGATTCTAAAGTGCTGTCCAAAATTGTTTTTATTGAGAAAGAATGCAAAATCAACATCAGACGACAATTTTCATGTTCAGCAGTCTAAGGGTTATATATAGAGGAAATCATCCATTTGGGATATAAAATAGCGGCTGTTACAGAGAGGGTGTTGTTGTAGAGAGGTGGCCGTTCGGGGAGGTTCGACTGTACCTACTCAGCCTGCAAAACAATTTGTGAAAACAAAATATTTATGATACTGCAAAATAAATAGCGTTTGCAACGTTTTGCGATTTATAAATACGTTTTTCAATCCAGGGTTACTAATTTAGTTTATTTTATTTAATTACACTAGCAACTTACAGTATAATGGAAACTTTCTAAATGTGGTATATATCATTTCACTACAACAAAATAAAGACATTTCACAAGTGTTCCTTGTACATGTATAGCAAAAATGCCAAAGCATGCGAATCCAAATTATATCCCTTGGTTATCACAGATTCTGGTAGCATGTACTTGAATGTAACGCATGCTTTTGGAATATGATCAATCAAAATGGTGCGATTGATTTGTATATAGTGGGGTCAGCGTGTAAGTGCACACACGAATGAACACGACAGGTTGGTACCAACCTGTCGTGTTCGTTCGTGTGTGCACTTACACGCTGATCCCACTGTATGTCATTTACTGTGTACATGTATGAAGCGAAATCCCAAATATTGGATATCCGAGTCAACACCACGTTAAATAGAGAATACCAGTATAGTGTCTTTTGATATCAAGTTTACCAGGCAAGGCTAGGAAACGCGTAGGAATTCCGAGGCTTGCCGAGGAATTCCTATCGTTTCCGAGCCGAGCCTGATAAACTTGATATCAAAATACACTAGCCTGCTATTCTATTTATCAGGTAACGTTTTATGCTCGAAAATGACCACATATGACGTCGTTATATATGAACAGAACGCGGACTTGTTTACGTCGCGTCATTACACTGCCGTCCTTCGGTAACGTCACGGGACGTCATCCGACCAATAGAACGTCAGTTTTCACTTTGTTGTAACCCGGATGTTGATATCAGGTCAATGCCTGATACAACAATATGTTATCAGTCAGTACGTATTCGGTCAATACAGGGCAGGTTACCTGATAAAGGTACATACCCACTTAGTAGGCACAAACTGCCAGGCTATAATATAAGGAGACAGATAGTTTTGTATATTCTGTAGATATGACATTTTCTGGCAAAAGAAACATTCATACACCAATAACCCACGTAATGATTGGCATTATTATACATGTTATGTCATACGAAACTTTCCACACTGATATCAGAGGCGATAACCGTGTTTCCTTAAAATGTTAACGGACATTACTCTTTATTCTCTGTATTTATTTTTTGATGTGCAATGATCATACTTGATAATCTGTCTAAAATATTATTTTTTTCAGGTGACGCATTTGATTAGTATAATAAGTAAAAATACCATGCCTCATTTGCATATGAAAATAGCCTGATAACACCGCGAGTCACTATCAGTGAAATAAATATTACTAAATGCTTATATCTGTATAGAGGGCACTCATAATTATTAGAACTGGTGGAATAGTGACACCATTATACACTTATTTAATTCCTATAAAGATCAGTTTGTGCCTACTGATTGGACATGTATCTTTAAAAACAGGCACTCATGTAAGACTATATTTATCTAAACTTCAAATGCATATAGAATTTTCTTGCAGCTAAGTTCGTGTTTAGACAAAACCAAATAAAAAGACTAGTTTCGGATCACTCGTTCTCAACGACCCTCAATTGCAAATTCAAAACGGCCACATTGGGATGTTACACATTTTAATATATGTTTAATACAGACATACTGTTGTGTGCGTCCCCTGCCAGCATTCTCATAAACGACATGGAATCTCAAAATGACGGATCATCGTATTTATGAGGCGTATTGGGTTTTCCGACCAGTGTACATCCAGATCAGCCTGTGCACCAGCACAGTCTGATCAGGATCTGTATTGTTCATCATTCCATGATGAAACACCAATCCTGCTTCTAACACGCATATATATATATTATATATATATCGGTATAAGGCAACAGGAGTGTCTTATTTGATCAGGAGCTAGACTGGCCACAAATCCCATAAGCCCCATTTCTCCAGTCACAACCACAGATTTATATTTGTTATCCTGTACAGCATAATCCTCAGAGGTCACTGATAGACATATCCATCAAAATTAAACACATACAACAATAGCGTTCCATGTGTCGGGTTTAGAGACGTTATTATTAGCCGATCTATTTATATATCGGCTAATATATTGGTTATCCATCGAATTCTGAAAAAGTTTGTAGCAACCCTTTTCTCCGCTATTCGGTAATCTACGAACGCGAATTTTTCTGTATCACTTCCAAATTGCATCAACCGATAAAGTTTGCATTTTTGGCAATTATCTCCGTTTAAAACTTTACTTATAGCCAAATAACACAATTTTGAATACGTAATGAGCTGAACGCGGAAGAGATTTAACCCGGAAGTTATTGTTGTTGAAGTCCATAGTTGGCTCTAATGGCCATATACGCCAACATAGGCCGATTATTGGGCTAATTTAAAGCTTTTATTTATTAAACAGAACAAGTTTCAGCCACGTATAATCGCGTAAAATGTGTTTATTCGCTAATTTTATAATCGACCTCTGCTCAAAATCTCCTTACTAGCAACCCCAGCATTTTCGGGTTTATCCCAGCATCTCGGGTTTATCCCATTGGATCGCGTATGCGCGTCATTTGACGCTATTTAATATGCACAAAATTTTCCACCAATCAAAACGAAGAATTGCCCTTCATAGCGAACTTTGTTTACGTATCATGCAGGGATGGCAGGGATGCATCCAGCACGCGCGATTGCGGCAATCCCCCTTAATTATTGTCAATGCCGCAAATTATTGATTGTCTTGCGCCCGACATCGCGCAAAAAATCACGGATGGGGCACATTAGGCCAATCTGGGCATGTGCCTGAATACGCAGGAGCTTGCGTCTATTTTTATATGACACTGTAACCGCTAGATATATATAGCTCTGGTAGCTCCGCCCACTCGCTTGCTGCCACAGAATTCGGACAAACACACAGTGACTACAACTTTGTGTATTGCGGAGTGTAATTTGTAGATAAATAGAGCATACAGTACAGGTGTTACGCTGGAATATTTCGCAACATAATGGTGACAACAAAACATTGCTGCTATGGCATTGCTGCTATTGGATGGATTTGGGAACGGGTTTCCAAAACCTGCACAAAATCGAGAAAAATGTCAACGCTGGGTACAGAACTGTGGTCGAAAATAGTTTACCATTGACAATGTTACCAGAGACACCTACATATGTTCGATGCACTTTACCCTGATTTGATCGGCTAATAACATCATGCTCTGCATGACTTTTCATACTGTATTTCAGCTGTAACCGAATGCAAGAAAACGACGCCGGCGGACGACGGCAATGGGAAAACGATCGGCATAGTTATAGGCGGCGTTCTGTGCGGTCTCGCCGTCATCTGCGTTATTGCTTATCTCGTGTTTAGGTTGAAAGGAAAGAGACCCGACAGCTATGAGTGGTTTTAACGTTTCGGAGTCGGCAAATTAATACTAGTAGTGTCGTCTGCTATTTCCTTTTTCCTATGTGGCTTGTGACTGGAGAAATGGAGCTTATCGTGTT
>CM055278.1:43137751-43156320 GCA_029237695.1 Conchocele bisecta | reverse complement strand
ACACGTTATAGAGAATAGTAGGTTAGTGCCGTGAATGGGAAAACATATCTGGCAAGGCTCAATAATTTCTTTATTTCTCATCAGAAGTATATGTAGTGACCACCATTTGAACCGTCTCGCCGAGACGGTTCAAATGAATGGTCACAACATATACTTTGGTTCAGAAATAAGGAAAATCGATAGAGAATAGTAGGTTAGTGCCGTGAATGGAAAAAAATATCTGGCAAGGCTCATGAAACGGGATGGGCGTGTCTAATATTTGTTTTATCTTTCAGAACATTCGGCCTACTAACTGCACCTGTGTATTGCTGTACATCGCGTTCCACGATTCACTACTGCAAAACATGATCAGGAGCTACACTGGTCTCAATTCACATAAGCTCCACTTATCGAAGCCACATATAGAGACGGGGCGTGGCTTCGGGTCTCATCTGAAAGACCAACGGGATATAAATACTTTTAACGTATTTGTCCACGCATAGGGCGAGGTTTGAACACACAACCATCGTGCTCTACCACACTTTGATAATCTGCTCCATTCAAACAGATGATTTACACAAACATATTCCGCGGCAGGAGTACACATCGCATAATGCAGCCGCATCAATTTCCAAATTTCCGGGCGACCGTTGTGAACTTTTCTGGTGACGTAATGACGCGTTCTAGTAACGCCATAAAACACACGCATTACGTAGTGTTGGCTTAGCCCCGGCATGAGCATAGTCTACAGTCATTGTCAAATAGCACGCGCTGTACATGGATGTGAGCCGTGTCAAACAACGGCAGTCGTGTAATAATTATATGTTGTTATATCGATGGTCTAGTAACATAAGGTCGTAACTGCTATGCTAAAAGCATAGCAGTTACGACCTTGTGTTACTAGACCATCGATATGTCCGGGTCGGCGATGGAACCGGCAACATTCGCTTTGCAGTCCAATGATCTCTCTCTCAACCCACGAGACTGCCAAGCCATTCATAGTTTGATGGTCTGTTTTACCCTATTTAACCGGACACTAGAAACACGAACATTCGTGTTTCTAGTGTGTGGTTGTATAGGGTACACTAGGGAAGCGGCTGTCACTGACTATTTACCTACACACTCTGCAACCCGATACTATAAACTCGAGGATTGTTGTTTTTGATATCAGTAGCCGATTTCATCAACATTGCAAAGTATACTTATCTAGCAAAGTGTACTTTGAGGGAGTAATCGTTTATCTTTCCCGAAATTCATTATTTCATATAAAACTAACAACTGCATATTAATAGTATGCAGAATTATTAGGCTGAATTTATTGCATTATCACAGTTGGCTGTGATAATGTAATAAATTCAATATAATAAAAATTTATAAATTTATCCTTAAATTGAAAACTTCTCCCTGAAAGCGTACTTAGCAAGATAAGTGTCCTTAGTAATTTGGGTGAAATCGGCTACATGTAGCATTGGGTAAACATGAATATGAATATGCCTGTGTTGCTTATTTTAGCCACAGTGACAGAGGTTACTCAATCTCCAGATTCAATTCTAATGAAATTACAAGACATATTTGTGATATTTTCCAGGGAGAAATCAAAGGGAATATACTTATTTTTTATCCGATATTTTCAAACTATTTATAGCCTACAAGGTTCACAGCATGCAAAGAGTTAAATATTTCATGTAAAATGGTCAAAAGCCAAATCATATGGTTCAACGCATTTAAGTCTAAGGATACAATTTTTATTGTCGAAAAATTGAAAAATTCTGAATTTTGTGTCTATTTGTCAATATAAGTATATGTTTCCACCACTCATTTGGACCGTCTCGGCGATACGGTTCAAATAAGTGGTGACAACGTATACTTTCGAGAAGAAATGAGGAAATTTGGGATTATTTTTAGAATATTTCGAACTATTTAATAATATCACCTCTGTAATGGGTTAAATGTGTTTTATATTCTGTCATATTCTGTCTATATAAGAATGGTTACAGATTTTTAAATCTAACAGTCGTGTGTACTTATATGACACAATACATACAAAACACTTTAGATCTAGATCCAGTAGCCTATTTCATCAACACTGCAAAGTATACTTATCTGGAGTATTTCAATTTACGGATACATTTATTAATTGTTATTATACTGAATGTATTACATTATCACAGCCATTTTGGCTGTGATAATGTAATAAATTCAGTATAATAATTCTACATACTTTTAATCATAAAATATATTCAGTCGTTAGTTCTATATGAAATAATGCATTTCTGCAATAATAAATGATTACTCCCTCAAAGTACACTTTGCAAGATAAGTACGCTTTGCAATTTTGGTGAAATCGGCTACAGATGAGCTGGCGAAGTCTATTAATACATTGTTTTTTGTTTCTTTCTCATTTGAGTGGTGACAACGTATACTTTCGAGAAGTTTTGAAAAATAGCATTTGTTTTATAGAAAATTTCAAATATCACATCTGTAATGGGTTGATTCCAGGCACGGTTCCAGGATTTCGGGCTAGGGGGGGGCTTAAGTATTTTGCAATACTTGACTATATTATCGAACGCGCTAGGGGGGTCCGGGGGCATTCTCCCCCGGAAATTTTTTGAAATCTACATCGCATTTCCTGCGTTCTGGCGCATTTTGGAGTAAAAAAAAAACCAATAAACAATAAATTCACAACGCGAACGTAGAAACGTGTCTTGTAACTTGTAAACATAAACAATCTTTACTCGGCGAATTTTAGTGGGGGGGGGGGGGGGGCGGGCCCCCCCACCCCCCCCCCCCCCCCCCACCTGAATCCGCCCTTTGATTCATAATATTCTGCCAACTGTAGGTCTGTATGAGAAAGTTTACATCTGTCAATCCAACAGGTCATACATGCTACACTGTGGACACAATCTTGTAGATCGAGATGAGCTGGCTACGTGAATTTAGAATGTTTAATCGACCACCGGGTCATGTATTATCTCCACGTTTGGACATGTCGAATATGGCATGAATATGGTATGTTGTAACAACCTCGGACTAGACATAGACATACTTTCTGAACTGTGAAACACTCACCTGTGAGGCTGTGTAATGAGTTTTCGCATCTGATGCTCAAAGTGACAATAATTACGTGATCGAAACCGTTGGCCCGGCCTTAAATGACATAGCTGTTGAGTGACCGTTAAACATCATTAATTCCAGCACAAACATATTTACACAATTCCCTAACATTTGATTGGTCCTTAGTAAGTCTCTGTCCAAAATGTATATCCCCGTAAACTCCCACGCCGAACTACTTTCCGTAACCGTGAGGCGCAGTTAAAATAATTCTTAAGAAAACGGAAAATAAACACATTTTCTTGATGAATTGATTTCAAATGCTGGAATTATAAGGAATGAATGGCCTTTTTGTGGTAATTTATCGGGGATATAAACTTGGAAAAGTCGCGGGAATACTGGACGAGGCATTAAAAAATTACAATTTTCGAAGAAAAAAATAAATAAAAAAAATACCTTCTTTTTTTTTTGATTCTATTTCGAAAATTGTAATTTTTTATCGCTTCGTCCAGTATTCCCGCGACTTTTCCAAGTTTATACCCCGATAAATTCCACAAAAAGGCCATACATTCCTATATTACATCAAATAAAATCAATACATCTGCGATAATAAGAGGAATTACGATAATATGAGATGTGTATTGAACACGCATTCAGGGGGCCGTTTCACTAAACTACTTACGATCAAAATGTTCGTAAGTGCAAAATTATGATAGTCTGTAAATTTCACATTAGCAATGTTTTCTTGCAAACAATTATTGGATTTACATTTATTGAGCATAGGCTGCATATTAATTATTGCAAAGTATACTTTTCTAGCAAAGTATACTTTGAGGGAGTAATCATTTATTTTTCCCGAAATGCATTATTTCATATAGAACTAACCACTGCATATATTTAACGATTAAAAGTATGCAGAATTATTATACTGAATTTATTACATTATCACAGCCATTTTGGCTGTGATAATGTAATAAATTCAGTATAATAAAAATTAACAAATTTATCCTAAAAGTGAAAATTTCTCCCTCAAAGTATACTTTGATAGAAAAGTATACTTTGCAATATTGGTGAAATAGGCTACTGGGCATGGTTAAAGCAGAGGTTGCGTAAATAGAGAATACCTGGGCCCGGTTGTTCAAAACACCAGTTAGCTTAACGGACTGTTAAATCCTTAACTGAATGGTTAAAATCTCTGTTAAAACATAGATTTTAACCATTCAGTTAAGGATTTAACAGTCTGTTAAGCTAACGGATGTTTTGAACAACCGGGCCCAGGCTCGTGTCTTTTGATATTAAGTTTATCAGGCAATGCTAGGAAACGCGTAGGAATTCCGAAGCTCGCCGAGGAACTCCTACCATTTCCGAGCCGAGCCTTATTAATAAACTTGATATCAAACGACACTGGCCTGGTATTCTATTTATCGGGTGGGTAACGTTTTATGCTCGAAAACGGCCACATGTGACGTTATTATCTATGGACAGCGTGGACTTGTTGACGTTGCGTCATTACACTGACGTCATTCGGTAACGTCATCGTGACATCATCCGACCAATGAAAAGTCAATTTTCTCTTCGTTGTAACCAAAATGTTTGTATCAGGTCAATATGTTATCGATCAGTACGTATTAGGTCAATACAAGGCAGGTTACCTGATAAAAGGTGTATACCGGATGTTTATGCAACAGCGAGTGTACAGTCTGATCAACACTGATCACAGATGTCATAAGGTGGCCTATGTCCTCCATAAACACAAACGTGACTGAATATGACTTATGGGATTTCTGACCAGTGCAGCTCCTGATCAAATAGCACACTCGAGTAGCATAATAACGACCTATACTGCATATTCGAAGCTTGACACGTCACGTGGTTCATTGATTGATGGAATGGCGACCAGTGCATATCCTGATTAGACTGTGGATCTAGCTGGTCGCAAAATCGAAAAGCCAAATTATTTTAGTCACAGCCACAAATACTGATAAACCAACTATTTCTTGATACAACAGAGATTGAAGTGCGGCTGAGTAGATAAAACATGTAGATGAAGACATTGCACCTTAACAACACTGTGGGCGAACCCTTCTGGGTTGGTCATTTCTACAAACACGTACACCATGCCCAATCAAGTTAGTTAGTTACAAATGTTTATTCACTCTGATCATGTGTACAAATGATCATTTGTACAAATGATATATACATATATAGATACATAGAAGTGCATGGAATATGTCAAACAACAATTGAAGTATGGCTACTATAATATATATGAGGTAGTATTTAGTCATATATGTCTAAATTATGACATGCTACTGGTATATAAAAATTGTGGTGTTCTATGGTGGTTTCTATAGTTTGAAAATATTCGGTCGTCGACAAAAATAGTTTGATCAACGATCAATCACGTAGTTTATTATTACGTGTATGTATCATTAATAGTCGAGTATAAGACACAGCCAGGGGCGGATCCAGCATTTGGGGAACGGGGGGGGGGTGTCTAGTTGAGAAGGTAACTCTTGCAATCTACTCCCGTACCGTCCGTAGCTAGCTACGGACGGTACGGGAGTAATTGCAAGAGTTACAGTTCGCAACCAGGGAGTTGTCCTATTTTCGAGCTCTTCGAAATGCACTTTCAAGTGTTTTACGGCAAAAAAAAATTCCTACTCCAACTGGTGGTAAACTGTGATCTATGTAAACTTCATGGCTGAACGGGGGGGGGGGGTGCAACCTCGGACCCCCGCCCCTTCCAGATCCGCCCCTGACAGCTATGTGATTCTGTCCCTAACAAGATGTGAGATTTTTAATAAAACATATATACAGAAACTGATATTTTCTGTAAATGTGGCTGTGACTGTGGAAATGTGGATTACGGGTTTTGTGATCAGGGTAGCTCCTGACCAATTATCTAAGTCATGTAGCCTGATATTGCTCTATATTGTTTGTTGGAAGCGTGACAGTGTTTCCATTGATATAATGTCGAACAGTGTAGATCCAGATCAGACTTTGCGGATGCACAGTCTGATCTGGATCTACACTACTCGCAAAATCCATAAGTCCTATTTCTCCAATCACACCCACAAATGATATCGAAGGTTGATTGATTTCCCATACCGAATGTGGACTTGTATTCCTCTATTCCGCATTGGCTTCGAACATTTCGTCAACTTTCGACGTCATTTACGGTAAATATCGTAAATCGTGCAAATATATTTTACTATCATTAGATATTATTTTATTTTCATTAGATAGCACATCTTCTGAATTATTCTCTTGACTAATTATGCGCATGCGCAATGTTTGGTTACGCTATCACAGTAACGCGCCGACGCGATGAACGCAAAGATACGACATCATGTCATGATGAAACGCATTGAAATAGAGGATATTCCATCGTACATTTTGAATAGCGGGAAATAATACACGAGTGTGCGTCGGCTTCCACGTAAGCAAAGAGTGAGCGTAGCGAACGAGTTGCTTGCGCGGAAGACGACGGACACGAGTGTAGTATTTCCTCTATTCAAACATGTACAATGGAATATCCTATTTATTACACTTCACGGCGGATATATATTCATATTTTTGAGATTATAAGCAAATGAATTGTGCTGTGCGTATGCATAATTACACACTGACGTGATTCCCGCGTTTGAACGTCACGTTGTGTGACGTCAAACGTGACGTCATGTAAATGTTTTGAAATCGAAATTACGAAGCTGTTTCTATCAACTAGATATATTTGAGTGCATGTTTGGAATGTGTTCAATCGCATTAACATTGTACATTAGTCGAGACCCTCTCCAATTTTCCAAATAACTTTATTTTGACTGTAATAAAAGAGGGTGCAATTGCGGGTGTTCTCTTCACGGTGTATATTAATTGTAAGGAGTTGATTACTGATTTCCTCTCATAGCGAACTCGCAAGAGTGTAATAAATAATAAATAACAAGTGTAATGCTTGTAAACAAATATAAGATATTTCATCGTACATGTTTGAATAGCGTGAAATAATACACGATTGTACGTCAGCTTTCGCGTAAACAACGAGTAAGTGAAGAGTTCAACACGATAGAAAATCTGATACTTATGTACCGATATCGGTGAAAATTGAAACAACCCAGCTATCCTTGTATCATCATATATCTTCAATTAAACCACTTTGCACAAGGCCATGAGAAAACACATTTGTTTTATTTTTGTCAAAACATCCTGAATTCTTTTTTTAAAAATCAGCGTTCCGAGTATCATATATCTTCAATTAAAGCACTTTACACAGGGCCCTGATAAAAACACGTTTTTAATATTTTATGGTATTTTTTAAAAAATATCCAGATATGCCCCTTTAAAGTGCATGGAGTCCACTTCGGACTACATCCACTATGTGCAGACCTATTGTTGTTCTAACCACATTAAACGCAACGGCCAATGATTATATTAATTAAGTAAAACTTGTACTGAGTAACCTTCGGAAGTAATTTTCCACCAAGAGCCACCAATCCGTACACATAATTATGACCAACCCAGAAGTGTCCACCCACTGTACGCTATGTCCGTGCACAAATGTGACTATCATTGGAGTAATGGGGCTTATGGGTTTTGCGACCAGTGTAGATCCGGATCAGCCTGTGCATCCGCACAGTCTGATCAGGATCTGCACCGGTCGCCATTTCATCAATGAAACACCCGTCATGCTTCTAACAAGCACCATAGACCATTATCAGGCTGTCGAAGCGTACACTATTTAATCATGGTTACAAATATCAAAAGCCCATTTTCTACAGAATCAGAACAAATACATTCGTTATCTAAATACATGTCTCCTGTTTAATTACACATAATCACATGAACCAAAGTTATCATTTCCCGCCCACTTGTGACTTACTAAATTGTACCCAGCCCTTTTGATGTGTATTCTGCCAAGATGAAGACGAAACTACTCCTTCTGTTCTTCGCCTGGACACTTATAAAACAAGGTAACTCTTTCACTAATACACGTCCTGTAGCCTAGTGCCTGGACACTTATAAAACAAGGTAACTCTTTCACTAATACACGTCATGGTGCATTTTAAAAGGCAATACTATAGGAATGAATGGCCTTTTTGTGGAATTTATCGGGTATAAACTTGGAAAAGTCGCGGAATACTGGACGAAGGCCGGAAGGCCTCGTCCAGTATTCCCGCGACTTTTCCAAGTTTATATCCCCGATAAATTCCACAAAAAGGCCATTCATTCCTTATAATTCCAGCATTTGAAATAAATTCATCAAGAAAATGTGTTTATTTTCCGTTTTCTTAAGAATTATTTTAACTGCGCCTCACGGTTACGGAAAGTAGTTCGGCATGGAGTTTACTGAGATATAAATTTTGGACGGAGACTTGCAACGGACCAATCAAATGTTAGGGAATTGTGTAAATATGTTTGTGCTGGAATTATAAGGCAATACTAAGCGGTATACCTCCAGCTGAACCGCGTATTAAAGCGTCTACACGACCGCCTGCGGTAATCTTGCCTAGATGTCAACGTTCCCGAACATCTATTGGCAATCTCAAACCGCAATAAATCAATTTGATTTGCTGAGCCTGAGCTGTAGGACAGCTCAGGCTCCGCCAATGACGCTGCTTGATTTGAAACACAATATTCAAGTATTATTAAACAAAGATAAATTCAAAATTCAACACCCTTTCGAATTAGACAAATATTTAATTCTGAGAGGATGGGCGTTAAACATCCATTTTAGAGATTTGATTTGATTGATTGGTGTTTAGCTGCCTATCTACAGCTAAGCCCGGACCAACGAGTTCGATCTCGCATTTAACCTGTTGCATTGGGGGGGGGGGGGGTCCCAAAATCAGACACGGACTATGTACATCTAAATAATTATATATTCAGCCTTCAAATTAGAATAATTCCAGCACAAAAATATTTACACAATTCCCTAACATTTGATTGGTCCGTAGCAAGTCTCTGTCCAGAATTTATATCCCAGTAAACTCCAATGCCGAACTACTTTCCGTAACCGTCAGGCGCAGTTAAAATGATTCTTAAGAAAACGGAAAATAAACACATTTTCTTGATGAATTTATTTCAAATGCTTGAATTATAAGGAATGAATGGCCTTTTTGTTGAATTTATCGGGGATATAAACTTGGAAAAGTCGCGGGAATACTGGACGAGGCCTTCCGGCCTTCGTCCAGTATTCCCGCGACTTTTCCAAGTTTATACCCCGATAAATTCCACAAAAAGGCCATTCATTCCTATAATAACCCGACCTGATACCAGGTCCATACCACACCAAAGTCACTTGACCCCTTCCCCTAAAGGTAATACCGATAACCAGATCAACTGTCACATACAATAAAGCCAAAGACGTACACGAGGGTCAAACCAGGGGCCCGTTTCACTAAACTTCTTACGATAAGAAATTATCGTACGAACTTCTTAGGCGCATTTTACCGTTTCACTAACTTCAATTTCGTGCGAACTTTCTTGCGAAGTTCGTAACTTTCCTCGTAAGTCTGCGGTAGGTATTGTGCTGTCGTACGAAGATTTTTTAGCGCAAGTGTCACGGCCGCCATACATGTATTTCATGAATAACATCGCCATAAAATCGGCCGTGCATATTTCGCCCTATAGGTTTCGCCCTATACTTCCGTCTGTCTGTCTGTCTGTCTGTCTGTCTGTCTGTCCGTTTATTTTTGGCATTACTTAGTAATAAATTACCCTCACTACTGATCGTACGTCCGTTCGTCTGTTTATTTTGCTTTTAAGTGTTGGTTTGTCCATCTCTCTGTTCGTGTGTTTATTTTTTGGAAGTTTTTGTAAGTTTCTCAAATCACTTATAGGGGCCCTAATGCGTAGACAGACCGGATTATCTAGCTTTAGCTGCTTATCAGTTAGCCAGCAAATGCAACCCAGATATAACGTGGCTTATAGAGTAGTGACTCGCTATACTTGTAGCTGTTGATCAGTTAGTGCAGCAAATGCAGCCTGATATAACATGGCTTATATAATAGTGACTCGCTATACTTGTACCTGCTGATCAGTTATACCAGCATATGATATAACGTGGCTTATGGAGTAGTTACTCATTATAATTTTACCTTCTGATCAGTTAGCCAGCAAATGCAGCCCGATATAATGTGGTTTAAGGAGGAGTGATTCACTATAATTGTAGTGTGGTGTAGGGGTGAAATGGATGAAAACACGAATCAAATATTTTCAAAAGTAATATGTATGTACCGGTAATGTGTTGTCATATCATTTTTTTTGTTACTGTATACTATATGGTACATCGAGTTGCCATCTCCGCCATATTTGTATGTACAGCCATCTTACAGTTTCATCACTTCGACCGTTTGACACATACAGCAAATAATATGACAGAGAAAGTATTACAATGTGGTGCAATACATTATAGACAGATATGACAACATCGTGCTATAAATATTATGCCAGAAAGCTATACAACAGGTTAAGGTCATACAAGGCCTGGCCAACTGGTTCGATCCCGTATTCAACCTGCTGCATTTCGGGGGGGGGGGGGGGTCCCAAAATCAGAACGAAATATTTACATCGAAACAAATATATATTCAGCTCTGAAATTAGAACCCGATCTGGTTCCAGGTCCATACCAAACCAAAGCCACTTGGCCCCTTCCCCTAAATGTAATAGGAAATCAGACTTTGTATATAAGTGTGATAAAAACAACCAATAGGACGTTGCACAAACTTGTATTTATGGGTATGTCAAATTATTTGTGGTATGTGTAAAACGCCACAAGATGTATTGCATATACTAAGATGGCAAATACGGCAACTCCATGCCTCGTATAGTATACAGTACAAACTAAAGCAAATACAAATCACATTTGAGATCATCAAAGACTCGAGCACTTGAAACTTTGCAGACATTGGTTACCCTGCGCTACCTGACGAAGGGCGAGTTCTACTCCGAGGCAGGCGACATCCACTGTGTCTCTAGGAGTTCAGTTTCTCTGTGTATTACTGATGTTGTCTCAGCCACCAATAATCGACTGGACAACATCAGTTTTCCAACCGAGGAATAAGACCTGGCCAACTGTAAAAAAAGCCTTTTATTGTGTGGCCAGGATTCCGAACACCCTGGGCGCCGTGGATGGGACACTCAGTGTCAGTCCAATTCACTTTCCTGGTTTTCAACTTGCTGGACTAAGGCAGTTGATAAATTTAACAGCTGTCGTCTGGTTGGCAAAGTCGGGCCGGATGTTTACATTTAAAGGGCTTGATGGATTTCCAATACTGAAGAATTCTTAAGAAGTTCGTAACGTAAGAAATTTCGTACGCACATGTTAGTGAAACGCACGTAAGAAGTTCGCAAGAAGTTCGTACGAAAAGTATCGTAGACGTAAGAAAGTTCGTAGCGTAAGAAGTTTAGTGAAACGGGTCTCTGGTCTCTTGTCGGGATTCCGGTAAGGATGAATGAAGATCGTTAAATTACGCTACCATCAAACCACCACAAAGTGGAGAAATGTGGTTATGGGTTTTGCGACCATGCTGCATAGTTCGCCATTCCACTAATGAATCACCCGTCTTGCTTCTAACAAGCAATTCAGATTGTTATCAGGCTACATGAGTGTACTATTTGATCAGGAGCTACACTGGTCACAAATCACATAAGCCCCATTTTCCAGATACAGACACATAATTATGGTGTTTGTGAATATGTTCTCTATATCGTCTAGTTCATTTCAATCATATGCAATATTCAGGGTGGAAAGTGGCATTTATTTGTCAATTTCACAAAACATTGTCCGTTAGTCATCATTGTCCACCACTGGTCATGCGGTGAATGTACACACGTACGTCGCGATTCAAAATACATGTACAATGTTTGGGCCATTTATGATCATTGTTAGAAACGACTTCGAGTGTTTAACCTGAGCAGATTGTGTTGATGTGCGGACTGTAGCCTATTTCGCCAACATTGCAAAGTATACTTATCTATAGCAAAGTATAATTTGATGGAGAAATTTTCAATTTAAGGATAAATTTATTATACTGAATGTATTACATTATCACAGCCATTTTGGCTGTGATAATGTAATACATTCAGTATAATAATTCAGCATACTTTTAAGCATCACATATATGCAGTGGTTAGTTCTATATGAAATAATGTATTTTGGGAAAAATAAATGATTACTCCCTCAAAGTATACTTTGCTAGATAATTATACTTTGCAATGTTGATGAAATCGGCTACTGGTCTCGATTCAAGCGTGACGTAAAGGTAACAAGCCCGGTTTTGTTAGATCATAACCCAATTGTTGTAGGCGGCTCGTGGGAAATATGACCATATTGAATTTAGTCCAGTCTAGCTCCTGATCATCGAGTGCATGGGTGCAGTCCGGTGTTGATCTGATTACAAATGATGTTCCAACGGTGTGTGCCCTGATCAGACTACACGGATAGGTAAACTGATCTGGAGCTACGCTGTTTGCAAACTAAATAAAACCGTCTGTCCTTGCGTGTCTCAGATATTATTCATAAATATATTACACGGGGATAGATACAGTCCTCAGGGTGTCCGGCTTAGATAGGTTTCACTGTGAATCAGTCATTTGATCATTCTGAGCCATAGCTGTGTGCTTTGCGATCACGAATAGGCATTATCACACGAGATAAATGACCAAGAAATTCATCAAAAATAAGATCACATGTGTTTCTTGGTGTCCGGTTTAGAGAGGTTCCACTGAACATGTGTTTTATGATTGGCAATAACAATCATTCACATTCCATGTTCAGTTGAAATGTTCTGTAGCAATACGGCACATACACTGCCGCCTGCGCTAATCTTGCCAATATTTGTCAATTTCTTTATTTAAAAATACTTTAATAGTGTGCTTGAAATCAAGCAGCTTTAAATCAAGCAGCTTGATTGATTGAGCCTGAGCTGTGCTACATCTCAGGCTCAGACAATCAAATTGCTTGATTGCAAATTGGCATTGCCAGTAGATGTTCAGAAACGTTGACATCTGGGCAAGGTTAACGCAGATGTTTGTGTAACAATACACCATCAAGGAGTTTTTTGTGTGTGACCTTGACATTTGGCATGGCTAGAGCACGGTGGGATGGGGAATGAAAATATGTGTATTATGTATGTCTCTGACAGCATATAGCAAAGTACCCTGGGCTCAATACAAAGATTTTCCCTACTATATTGTACGTATGAATGTAGGTCACGGTGATCGGTTTGAGGTGAAGGACAATGAAGGTCAAGTGTGCATGATCGTGGAAATGGAGGCGACCTTTCAACTCAGTCGGAACAAACAGGTGAGTTGTTTTTACCCAACGGGACATGCCCTGGCGCTCGGTCTCAGGGGCCCGTTTCACTAAACTTCGTACATCTAAAATGTTCGTAAGTGCAAATTTAGAATAGTCTGGAAATTCCAGTTAATGGATTTATATGTATTGAGCATAGGCTGCATATGCAGCATATGCTCAATAAATGTAAATCCAATAATCGTTTACAAGAAAACAGTGTTAATGTGAAATTTACAGATTATCATAATTTTGCAATTACGAACGTTTTAGTCGTACGAAGTTTAGTGAAACGGCCCCCAGATGTGGATGGTAAAAGAGAATTTCACGGTTAGGTACCGGTTTTCTGAACATATATGACCATGATGGCTGAAAACATAGCTAGCTTTGCAAACTCACATGTTTTCCAATGTATCTATGACGCAATACTATAGTCCTACAGCCAAGCTCAATTTTACATGAAATTTAACGGAGATTCTGTACGATATGGGATTCTGACATTCAAATGTGATAATCAGCCGATACACATATGTATATGACAAATGATAAGCTGCGACTGTATTCATACAAAATTCATTGTTTCTGTGAAATTCGGGGGTACATTCTGAGACACAGACACTGCATTATATCCCGCTAATTGTGTTTTATGTTTTGTTACTTTCATTATCCCATCGTGACGTCGTGCTACGTTGGCGATTGGTTAAAGTTTGAGACACGGCCGCTTTAAAAGATGTCTGTACTCACCGAATCATGTCCGGGTATGGAAGGTGTTCGAGCCAATTCCCACCCTTAAATATGAGCCGAATCGAAACCGAATAATGCAAATGATGCAAAATAATCTTCATGATTTAATAATTCCAGCACAAAAAATGTTTACACAATTCCCTAACATTTGATTAGCCCGTAGCAAGTCTCTGTCCAAAATTTATATCCCAGTAAACTTCCACGCCGAACTACTTTCCGTAACCGTGAGGTGCAGTTAAAATGATTCTTAAGAAAACGGAAAATAAACACATTTTCTTCATGAATTTATTATAAATGCTGGAATTATAAGGAATGAATGGCCTTTTTGTGGAATTTATCGGGGATATAAACTTGGAAAAGTCGCGGGAATACTGGACGAGGCCTTCCGGCTACGTGTGTCAAGTAAGGAATATTTAGAGGATCAAATATCATATAATATGATATTTTATCAAACGGATTTAATAAGAAACGAGACAATGTCATGTTTCTTAGGACATCAGTAGCCTATTTCATCAACATTGCAAAGTATACTTTACTAGCAAAGTATACTTTGAGGGAGCAATCATTGATTTTTCCGAAATGCATTATTTCATGCAGAACTAACGATTGTGTATATTTGATGATTAAAACTATGCAGAATTATTATACTGAATTTATTACATTATCACAGCCATTAAATGGCTGTGATAATGTAATAAATTCAGTATAATGAAAATTAATAAATTTTTAAAAAAATTGAAAATTTCTCCCTCAAAGTATACTTTGCTACTAAAGTATACTTTGCAATGTTGATTAAATGGGCTACAGGTCAACCAGTTCAATAAACAACAAGTACATAAACTTCCAGAAGCCCTCTGATTCAAAGTACGTATTCATTTATTTTGTCCTTATTATGTAACGGATTTTTATGAAATATGGAGCATCAAACGCGTCTTGTTAAGCTGCATTTTGTGGTCTTTGTACTTTGGCCACAAACTTCCGTCGTTTTTGCGAAGAATCGACTTCCGTGTCTACCGACACGGATATCGATTCTTTGCAAAAACGATATAAGCCTGTGCCGGTACGACCAAATGCAATTCATGAGGATGCGTTTGCTGCGCCATATTTCATCAAAATGCGTTGCATATTAAAGAAAATATCAAATAATACTTACTTTGGAGTGGGTGAGCTTTCAACACTTTCAGCCATTTTGTGTTGCTGTTGTAATCACGTCATCATACACCTTGAAATAATACAGCGTATTTATTGGACAATCACAGCTCAGTATGTGCATTGAATATATACTGAACATTTCATCAGTTTCTTGTATTGGTCGCTTTCGTATGGAGCACCGCAGTGGACATGGATTTTTTTTATTAATTCCTTTCCACGAAATAACAATGCATTCCCTGGAATTAAAAATTCGTTCACACGATATAACAATTCGTTCCCTCGAATTAACAATTCGTTCCCACGAAAAGACAATACGTTCCCTCAATTTAACAATTTGTTCCCACGATATAACAATTCGTTCCCACGACCTAACAATTCGTTCCCTGCTGGGCTCCATACTTTCGTACATGCATACACAATGATTACATTTAGACTAGTGTATTAAGATTTTTAATATAGGAATGAATGGCCTTTTTGTGGAATTTATCGGGGTATAAACTTGGAAAAGTCGCGGGAATACTGGACGAAGGCCGGAAGGCCTCGTCCAGTATTCCCACGACTTTTCCAAGTTTATATCCCCGATAAATTCCACAAAAATGCCATTCATTCCTTATAATTCCAGCATTTGAAATAAATTCATCAAGAAAATATTTTCCGTTTTCTTAAGAATTATTTTAACTGCGCCTCACGGTTACGGAAAGTAGCTCGGCGTGGGAGTTTACTGGGATATAAATGTTGGACAGAGACTTGCAACGGGCCAATCAAATGTTAGGGAATTGTGTAAATATGTTTGTGCTGAAATTATTGGTATGCTTATCATTAAGTCGTATTGTAACGGAGTATCCTATTGGCATTCATACCTGGGGCCAAGTGGTATGGTGTGACTCGAGAAATGGGGCTTATGTGTTTTGCAATCAGTGTAACTCCTGATCAAATAGATGTAATAGCCTAATCATGAAATATTATCCTTGTTAGTAGAGTGTCGGATGTTGCATCGATCGATGTAATAGCGAACAGTGTAGATCCTAATCAGGCCGATCTGGATCTACACTGATCGCAAAACCCATAAGCCATATTTATTTAGTCACCATCCAATATGGTGCAGTAAGGGTGACTGACACCAGATCAGGACACTGTACTCGTATTTCAGTGCTGATTCTTTGTTATGCCCCCGGTCTCGGTAGAGCCGGAGGCATACAGTTTTTGGACTGTGCATCCGCGTGTCCGGCACATTCAGAAGTTCCATGGAGTTTCGAAATTCTGTTATAACGTCTATATCCCTTGAAGGATTACTTAAATATTTCAACACAGTATACATGTACATGTGGACAAATGCCACATATCCATGATTCCCTTAAATTTACATATACCTTTTATGACCTTGACAACTTTGAACGTTTTCCCACATTAAGAAGTTCGCCGGAGTTTCTCATTTCTGTCATAACTCCTATATTCCTTGAAGGATTACTTAAATATTTCAACACAGCATACGTGTGGACAAATACCACACATTTGTGCTGCCTTTAATATGACCCTGACCTTTTGACCTTCACAACTGAGATATGTTTCCCACATTAAGAAGTTTGCCGGGGTTTCGAAATTCTGTAATAACTTCTATATCCCTTGAATGATTGCTTCAATAGTTCAATACCGCGGTAAATCATCCTTGTGGACAAATGACACATATCCATGCTGCCCTTAATATGACCTTGACTTTTTAACTTGACAACCTTTAACTTTTTCACAGATTAATAAGTTCACCAGAGTTTCTCAATTAGGTCATAACTTCTATATTCTTTGATGGATTACTTTAATAGTTCGATACATCAAACCTGTGGACAAATGCCACACATCCATGCTGCACTTAATATGACCTTGACCTTTGAACTTGACAACTTTGAACTTGTTCACACATACATAAGTTCATCAAACCTGTGGGCAAATGTCACACATCCATGCTGCCCGTAATATGACCTTCACCAATTGACCTTCCCAACTGTACTTATCACTTTCGGTTAATTAACTTTGCCACAGTTTCTCTAATCTGCCACCGGGGGCATTCGTCTGCCGACAGGCCACCTTTTCTTGTTTATTTTAATTTCAGTGATGAACTTATGGTACTCGCCCTTAACAACCCCCCCCCCCCCCCCACCGCAATCACACCCACCCCCACATTACACCCAACGAAACCATACTGGTACAATCCCGTCTGTCAATTGACGTAAGTCTCAGATCGACCAATCATTTCATTTCAGGAAGCGCCCGTTTTCCACCTGAAGAACGCAACTTTAGACACCGAGGCGTCCTCGTGTGGCCTTGAGGCGCTTTCGTCCTACCTCCGGGTCATCCTACAACCGAACGAAGAGCCAATTACCTTCGTCTTCAAGTAGGTTCAGCAGGACTCTAGATTATCTTTGTATCTAAAGAGTAGTATACCCCTATATTTCAAATTCAATGCGTATTTTACTTTTACAAATCTATTATTGATTTTCTTCCTTATTAAATAGGGAACAAATGATAAGAAATTAAACAAATTTAAAATTTCAATTATTTGAGCTGATAAATGCACACACTAAGTCAATTTATAACTTTATCACAGTATTTTCACTACTCAATTTTAAAATCAATGCGTATTTTCACATTTCTGTGAGTATTTTGTACTCCCACTTTTGATAATCAATGCGTATTCTGCTAAAATAAGTGCGTAAAACACGCCAATACGCAGCTTATCTGGAGCGCTGGGTTCATTATTAAGGTGGACAGTGTACATAGCGCGAACCCGTATACACAACCGCCCGCGTTAATCTTGCCAAGGTCAATGAAGCTGCTGGATTTCAAGTACAATATTCAAGTATTTCTAAATAAAGACATTTACAAATGTCGGCAAGATTAGCACAGGCGGGGTGTATTAAAACTAAACAAATATATAGAGAATAGTAGGTTAGTGCCGTGAATGGGAAAAAATATCTTGCAAGGCTTAGGAAACGGGATGGGCGAGGCTTGCCGAGTCCATCCCGTTTCCGTGCCGCGTCATATATTTTTCCCATTCACGGCACTAACCTACTATTCTATTATCCCATCAACACTACAAATAGCTTTAAAATGCAAAAGAAAAACCCATCCGAATCTTCAAAATCGGAGAATCGACTTGTGTGACAACCGTACATATTCATACGCAGTGATTAGGTCGTATTGACAGGATATCACAAATGTTTCACGGCACCGTGTTTCACGGCGCATAATGTGTATGAATATGTATATATACACGTATGTGGATATGTGCACGAGTTCCGCAGCTTGCGATCATTGCGCGGCAGAATGAGTGGTATATATCCACATACAAATCAAA
>CM055278.1:43121510-43137251 GCA_029237695.1 Conchocele bisecta | reverse complement strand
ACATACAAATCAAATAACCTTTTTATTATATACGTACATCATTCGCAATTTAAATGCGCTTCAAAGAATATATACAATATAAATAAAAAAAACAAATTAGTGGTGATTTAGAAGGGACTATTTTGCGATGTGAAGCGTATAAGTTCCGGGAATGCCCAATATGAACTCACGAGACGTCAATATGGAAAAATATTGACGTTTTGCGTTTAATTGTGTTTCAATGGGAATAAAAAGTACGTATATAATGGTATAATAAGACGTAGATATCACGTTACGTAAAGGGCGAAATATACCACATACAATTCAATGGTGAACCGACATTTTCAGGAAGACAGACACAGGCACCGTGGAGTTAAACGTGTTCTTGGAATTCAAGCCTATCGCTCATTTTCCCGGCGCTGAAAATACAAGTAAGTTTAATTCAAGGCACAGATACAAAGAGAATAGTATGTTAGTGCCGTGAATGGAAAAACATATCTGGCAAGGCTTAGGAAACGGGATGGGCGAGGCTCTGCCGAGCCGTGACGAGCCGTCTCATATGGATCTGTACTTTTGCAAATAATGTTAAAATTGTTCAGACAAAAAAAAGCACCCTTTTCATAAATGGACTGGTCTGAAAATCATTTAGTCACTGGTGGATTGATCGGTAAATTAACATATCAAAATCCATTCCTATTGCTTAGGGGTTAAAGACACTCGGCACCCCTCGCAACATTCCGTAAATGGAGAATAATATCATCATCGACTCCATTTTATTTTCGATGCCATAGAACGCGGAAAGATGACTCTGTCGCCAGAATGGGGTTAAAGGGTTAAAATACTACCGTTTCAGCATTGACCCTGACAGACAGTACACCACATCTGGATGTCGGGAAAGCCGTCGATTCGTACGAGTGTATGTCGGAGCCGTCCGTGCCATTCGTCAATGGCGTGTACGAGATGACGATGACCATCAGCGATGTCCACCTTCAAGCATTCAATGTAAAGGACGGAGGCTTCAGTCCAGGTAAAGGCGGGTCATATCGTGATGGCTTTTTCAGACATGTCCTGTCTTTTACACATCGTTTCATTTATTTTAAATTAGAAGACGATGTTTTCGATGGTTCACGAAGATTTGTTGAAGTTTACAAAACGAAACAAACGATAATGAATATGGAAAACGAAGAGTAAACGATCGTTTTGTACTACGATAAGTAGTATCGTTTGAGACAATTGTATTAATGGGGATAAAGAAAAGCTTGAGAGTGTTCAAATTGAAGAGGCTAGAATAGTTACAGGTGCGACCAAAATATGTAAAATTGAAAACTTATACATTGAAACGGGATGGGAAACATTGCCGGTCAGACGAGATCGCCAACAATTGATAATGATGTATAAAATGAATAATAAACTAGTACCACCGTTTGTATCTAATCGTGTTCCTCCACGAGTTGGAGAGAGGTAAAATTACCCATTGCGCAACTGAAATAATTTTCCAATACCGCGATCTATAACCCGCATATTCTCCAATTCGTTTCTTCCATCTACTCTTCGCGCATGGAATAATCTCGGCACACCCATTGCTATCCCAAAGTACTACTATGCTGGAACAAGATTTGCACAAATTCTGCACGCAAGACTCAGACTGGAATGTAGTTTCTTAAATGATCACCTTTTTCGTAAAAATATTGTCAATCGCCCCCTTTGCAGCAACTGTGGTTCCGTTGAAACGACTGAGCACTTCTTACTCAGATGTCCGCGTTATTCGAACTTACGAAATAATATACTTTCAGAACTTCCACCAAACCTCACTGAACACCACCTACTCTTCGGTATTTTAGACGAGAGCTACGAAACAAACGTACAAATATTCCTACAAACTCGGCAGTATATTCTTGAGACTAAACGCTTTTCTCCGTAAAATATCCACATTAATTACACTTATATCGAAATTTCAAACATTGATCCTAATGTCACAAGTTGGTAGTGCAGCGCGTTTGCGTGCATGCAAATATTTCTATCGTTACCCGTTCTATTTCATTTTCTATCATTCTTCTCTTCTGTCACACTTATTCTCTTTTCTGTTGACTACTTACCTTTCATTTGGAATCCGTAATGTATATTTTCATTCTTATTTAGCGAACATTGCCTGCATTGACCGCTTCTTACTCATATTGTACCATGTGAAGGCAGTTTATATGGGAGATGACCACGATAAGTTCTGCTTTCGGTCAAATCCCATTAGTTATCATGTATCATTTATTACTTGTTTTCGTTTGGAAGACCAGCTCCCACCTATTTAAACGCAGGTCGTTTCTCTCAACGCATGTTGTGTCGTGTTTTTTCAACGCATGCCGTGTCCTTTACACAACGTTTTATAAGAAAACTGATGTTTTCGTTGGTTTAAACGTGTCTCTAAAAATAAAGATAATCGTTTAATAATAATAATAAATCGCCAATCGTTGGTCTGTGGAACCTGGGGGCCGTTTCACTAAACTTCGTACGACTAAAATGTTCCTGAGTGTAAATTTAGGATCGTCTGGAAAGATCAATTGATGGATGTACATTTATTGAGCATAGGCTGCATGCTCATTTATTGTAAATCCAATAGTTGTCTACAAGAAAATAGTGTTATTGTGAAATTTACAGAAATTTGGTATTTACGAAAATTTTAGTCGTACGAAGTTTAGTGAAACTGCCCCAGGAGTAAATCAAATATGTTCTGGAGTCTCTGTTTTATATACAACCTACCTATGGTTTGTGAATAATTACACATATTAAATCAGAATTTTTTCCAACTTAATATATATATTTATAAATACAGTAGAACCCTCTAAACCGGACATCATTTGTACACATACAGCTACAGCTCAGGCTCATACAATCAAAGTGCTCGATTGCGAGTTGACATTGCAATATATGTCAGGAACGTTGATGACATTGGCAAGATTAACACAGGCCGCTGTGTGCTATTTTTTTCAGGTAACAATTTACTCTATTAATTGACAAGTGTAGGTCTAACATCACAGGTTCTGTAAGAATGTTAATATGTCTGTGTTTTATGGGTTATTTAGGTATATCTGGTGGTTTGGGTGCATTGTTACCAACATACAATTTATGTCACCTCCCGCGAGTTACACGTACAAGTACGAATGTATGTATAAAATGGGTCCGAAAGTTCGGAACGGTGAATGTGTAGATAATTGACGATTTCTGTCGTGTGTAATGATTGAGCATTAGCAGTTGCACAAAACTATGTAAATTACCCAAAACCAACAAAATCAACCCAACTATACCCAAAATTCACATAAATACACATATGACACCAACATACCGACCATACGTTCAACAGTGTCTAATATTGCTTTCATTTAAAGAACGTGGACGTGTTTCCGTTTCCTTTGTGTCATTGCACTGACGTCATTTTGGTAACGTCATAATTGTGGCTGCGACTGGAAAAATGGGGCTTATGGGCTTCTGGGGGCTTTGCGTCCTGACCAGGATGAGCAATGTTCGCCATTCCATCAGTGAAACACCTACCACGTTATATGTTATTTAATCAGTAGCCTATTTCACCAACATTGCAAAGTATACTTTTCTAGCAAAGTATACTTTGAGGGAGTAATCATTTATTTTTCCTCAAATGCATTATTTCATATAGAACTAACTACTGCATATATATTATGATTAAAAGTATGCAGAATTATTATACTGAATTTATTACATTATCACAGCCAAAATGGCTGTGATAATGTAATAAATTCAGCATAATAAAAATTAATAAATTTATCTTAAATTTGAAAAGTTCTCTCTCAAAGTATACTTTGCTAGAAAAGCATACTTTGCAATTTTGATGGTCTGGAACCTCTCTAAGACGAACACAGTTTAGTCCCCCTCTTAACTCAATTCTAATGAAATTCCAAGACATATTCTTGATATTTATACAGATAATTAAAAAGAAAATATAATAAATAGTCGCCTGTCATTTTTGAACTATTTACAGCCCACAAATTTCCCAGCATGCAAATAGTTAAATACCGTATTCATTGTTCCCAATAGTGCATACTGGTAAATAGAGAACACCAGGCTAGTGTCTTTTGATATCAAGTTTGTATCAGGCAAGGCTAGGAAACGCGTAGGAATTCCGAGGCTTGCCGAGGAATTCCTACCGTTTCCGAGCTGAGCCTGATAAACTTGATAGCAAAGACACTAGCCTGGTATTCTATTTATCAGGTAACTTTTTATGCTCGAAAATGACATTAGATGACGTCGTATTATATGGACAGAACGCGGACTTGTTGACGTTGCGTCATTACACTGACGTCATTCTGTAACGTCACGTGACGTCATCCGACCAATGGAACGTCAGTTTCCACTTCGTTGAAACCCGGATGTTTGTATCAGGTCAATGCCTGATACAACACTATGCTATCAGTCAGTACGTATTCTGTCAATACAGGGCAGGTTACCTGATACAAGCCAGTTTACAGTGTGAACTGCTTGTCAAAATATTAGTATGCACTCGGTAGTACCCGATACAGCGGCCACAATGTTACACATCGCCAACCGTTTGCTTTCTTCCATCTCCATAGCAATGGTATGCGACTCGGACGACACGACATCCGTGGCTCCCGCTACTGACGAGACGACAGTGACGGACGCGCCTACGTCACCGGCGACGGAGACGACGACACAAGAAACAACACAGGCGCCAGGAACGACGGAATCGACAGCTACTCCAATGCCGACGACACCGCCGCCGACGACGCCGACGCCGACGCTGAAACCGCTGCCGGTGGAACACCATTTCGTCGTAAAAGAAGACGACGTCGTCTGCCTGGTTATGAACGCCACGTTTACTCTGCATATACCATATAATACCACAGCCGACGAGGTACATTAGCACCTGCACTAATATTACCAATACGTGGAATGATTCGTATTTATTATTTCAAAATACTGGAATATTTTCCTTGAAATCAAGCAGCTTGATTGATTGAGCCTGAGATGTGCTACAGCTCAGGCTCAGTCAATCAAACTGCTTGATTGCGAGTTGAGATAGCCAATATATGTTCAGAAACGTCGACATTTTGGCACGATTACTGCTGGCGGTGGCGTAGGTTCTTATATTTAATGTTTGTTCCTATAAAGTGACTGTGTCTCAGATGAGGTCTCAGACGAAATATGTGTTTTTTCTCACTTCGTGCGCAGTAAATGACATATGTAAATCACTCTTGAAAAGCAAAGTACTGAAAATACTGCCACCAGTAAACATATAGCATGTGACCCGGACCTACATTTTCAACTTAAATGATTTAGCTTAGCATTGTAACCATTTTGTGTTCTAAATAATTTCCTAAGCTACTATAATACCATTATTTCGCAACATTTAACTCAGCTGTATTGCGTTGTTTCTTGTAAATTCTTGTGAATATATTCACATTCAACCCATTCAAGAGATAACCTCGTCTCAGTGCTTTCAGTACTTTGATCCAATTGAGTTTACAGTAAACGCCTCTGTTCTAATATCGATGGTCTAGTAACATAAGGTCGTAACTGCTATGCTAAAGCATAGCAGTTACGACCTTATGTTACTAGACCATCGATATTAGACTACATCGCGTTGCAAAACTGCTTGCTGAAATCAACCAATCGGTGCCAACCATGTTGTGAGACTGTAATTGGCACCGACTTGTCGTTGCTCCGGAGATCCGTGACCGATGAAAATAATCCTTACATCTCATTTTCTAATGTCAGCGAATGGCGCGTTCTTCATTCCAATTATCACTAATTATTAAATTTAAATACTCTTATGTCTAGATTTAAAACAAGCAAATATGTAAATAAAATAGCATATGTAACACAGAAGGCCTGAAAAGAAATTGTAGAAGAAATAAAATCTCAACAAAAATGGACAAGCGAGTTTTCAGTATAATAATTCTGCATACTTTTAATCATCAAATATATGCAGTCGTTAGTTCTATATGAAATAATGCATTTCGGGAAAAATAAATGATTACTCCCTCAAACTATACATTGCTAGATAAGTATACTTTGCAATTTTGATGAAATCGGCTACTGGTAAAAAGAATTATATTTTATGTATTCAGAAACTTGTGATATACATGGGAGCTGAATTAAATTTCGCTTGGCATAATTTGGCATTGTCGCTATGCATATACAATGCTAGTTATTTTTAAGTATATACACATGTTTTACCAATCCCCGATTGTTTTCCAGGCGACTTACAGGTATACATACAATTGCGTTCTTAACTACGATACAAATATTTTCCATGCGACTTACAGGTATACAATTGCGTTCAACTACGATACAAATATTTTCCAGGCGACTTACAGGTATACAATTGCGTTCGAAATTCGATACTATCGCGACTTACAGGTATACATTGCGTTCATAACTACGATACAAAACTTTTCCAGGCGACTTACAAGTATACAATTGCGTTCATAACTTCGATACAAATATTTTCCAAGTGACTTACAGGTATACAATTGCGTTCATAACTACGATACAAATATTTTCCATGCGACTTACAGGTATACAATTGCGTTCATAACTACAATACAATCTTTTCCAGGCGACTTACAGGTAAACAATTGCGTTCATAACTACGATACAAATTTTTTCCATGCGACTTACAGGTATACACTTGCGTTCATAACTACGATACAAATCTACAGTTGAACTATGTTTTTCTAATCTGTTTCATCACTTTATATCACTATCCAAGACCCATTGCCTTTAATGGTTGTTCCTTAAACGGCGGGAAATGACTCAAAGAACATTCCATTCCCGGCCATGTCTGTCATAAATCAGTATTAAAAGTACAGTTCAACCTCTCTACAACAGCCACCCATGGGAAGACGCAAATCTGGCTGTTGTAGAGAGGTGGCTGTTGTAGGGAGGTTAATGCTGAACTAAATTGTGTCGTCTGCTGTTTATTTATTTTATTCGATAATTATCATCGAATACATGCTTTGACAGCATTTTAGAATCATTTCCATTGGAAATGATTCTAAACTGCTGCCAAAGCATTTTATTGAGAAAGAATGCAAAAACAACATCAGACGACAATTTTCGTACTCCGCATTCTAAGCATTAAATATAGAGGAAATCATTCATTTGGGATATAAAATAGCGGCTGTTACAGAGAGGGTGTTGTTGTAGAGCCGTTAGGGGAGGTTCGACTGTAGGTTAACTTATTGTTATTAGTCTGTATGTATTCAGCCAGTACAAAGCTCGTTACCTGATAAATTACCTTATCTCATAACAGACAAAGACAGCGGTCATCCAGATACCAAAAGATGCGACGGTGTCTCCGGACAGCAAATGCGATACAGGCAATGGTACCGAAGAACTCCTGGAGATCAGATTCTTCGACGACGATTGGAGGCTGGCTATTCGTGTGGTTAAGGACATGACGGCCAGAGACATTGACCTACGTGCCGACGATGACTTTGACTACTCCTGGCGCATTATAGCTCTGACGTACAAGGAGAATACGGAACATTTCCCCGATATCAAGACTCCATCAGGTGAGTGTAAGATTACCTTGTGGACGCGTAAAACTCTCTACTGCCGTACCGTGTGACTGGAGAAACGAGGCTGATGGGATGTGTTACCAGTGTAGCACCTGAGCAAAAATCATACACATGTAAGCTGATAATGATCTATATTGTTCGTTAGAAGCATGACATATGTTTCATTAATGGAATGGCGAACAGTGCAGATCCGGATCAGACCGTGCGGATGCACGGGCTGATCTGGATCTACACTTGTCGCAAAACCCATAAGACCCATTTCTCCAGTCACAGTCACAAATGAGTGTTATTCTTCCGTAACGAAGTAAATATAAAGAATATGTCCGCACGAACCAATATGTCTGCGGACATATTCGGCAGGGTCTAAGGGACGAATATGTACGCAGGAAACGAATATGTCCTCAGTGATTTTGGGGGTCGTCTCAAGGCGTTCTGTGACTTTTTAATATACATGCAGCTCAGGCCCGTACGTAGGGGGATGCGACGGGTGCGTACGCACCCCCCTAACTTCGCCGAGGTCCGCTATTTTTCAAACAGTAATCTCAACTAATCTTGAAATGCATTAATATACAGGTAATTTGCATGAAAATTTCACAATTTACCACCGTTGAAATCCGAATTTAAATGACATAAAATGCAGGAGAGTGCATTTCAGGTCATCTAGGTTTAAAAAATTGCAGGGGGGTGCATCAGGGGCTCGCCCCATGTAGTGGCGCGAGTACGCTGGGGGGTATCCCCCTAGCGTAGTCGCGCCACTACATGGGACTCGCCCCTGACGTACCCCCCTGACGCACCCCCCAATAGAAAATCCTGCGTACGGGCCTGCAGCTATATAGTTTATGGATGTTTAAATAATGTAATACCAAATGCTCTGTTGCTACAAAGTCGATTAAACTGTATGCTCAGAATAGTAGCTGTAAATATAGATAATTGTTTAGTATTGGTATATATCCATTATAAGACCAAATGAGCTGGCAGCGTAGGCACTGACGCACACTGCGGAGTACGTGAATAAAGAGTGAATGGGAAATGGCAGAGCCTCGCCCATCCCGTTTCCTAAGCCTTGCCAGATATGTTTTCCCATTCACGGCACTAACCTACTATTCTCTATTTACATCTCCGCAAATTAAACTCGCTAAATAAATATCACAGGATGCGCATACAGGACTGAATCTACACTGGTCGTAAAATACATATGCTCCGCTTCTCCAGTAACAGCCACAGTCGATGTAACCTCCCTAAACCGGACACTCCCGGGGATGTCCGGGCAAGAGAGGTTCCAATGTAATTAAGCACTCACTGATCAACGTTTGTAATTTGCAATCATGAGCAGACACCAGTCGGAAATCAATTACAGTGAAACCCATCTAAATTAAACGAAATGGGTTCCCCCGTGTTTCCGGTGTATATAGGTTTTACTGTATAAACATAGAAAGGTCCAACTTTCAGACCTGCCGAAGATAGTCGACTCTGGCGATATCGATGGTGACTTTAGGGCTCACACCAACGGCTCCTACATGTGCGACAGTCAGAAGACTGTGAACCTTAAAGCTGTACAGCTGGACATGACGAACGTGCAATATAAAGCCTTCGGAAACACCGACAGCGAAGACTTCACGGGCGGTAAGCGTGTGTTAAAAGAGCATATCTGGATTTTTAAAAATATACTACGGTATAAAAAATAAAAACGTGTTTTCATCATGACCCTGTGTACAGCGGTTCAATTGAAGATATATGACGAAACCAGGACAGCTGATATTTTTTAAGAATTTTTGAAAATAAAATAATATAGAAAATAAAAGATCGTTTCATCACGACCCTGTGTAAAGTGGTTTAATTAAAAATATGATTATACTAGGACCGATTGGTTGTTTTAATTTCCACCGATATCGGTATATAAGTATCAGGTTTTCTATACTGTTGAACTCAACAAGATAGGAAATCCGATGGTATGTACCAATATGGGTGAAAATAGAAACAACCCAGCGGTCCTATAGTATCGTCACATATCTTCAATTAAACCACTTTACACATGGGCCATGATGAAAACTCAAAAAACTTCAAAAAAATCCTGATATGCCCCATTAAGGACTGGCATTATAGGTCATCATCAATCGTTTCAAATATAATAGCTTCATAATTCCAGCACAAAAATATTTACACAATTCCCTAACATTTGATTGGCCCGTAGCAAGTCTCTGTCCAAAATATTTATATCCCAGTAAACTCCCACGCCGAAACTACTTTCCGTAACCGTGAGGCGCATTTAAAATAATTCTTAAGAAAACGGAAAATAAACACATTTTCTTGATGAATTTATTTCAAATGCTGGAATTATAAGGAATGAATGGCCTTTTTGTGGAATTTATCGGGGATATAAACTTGGAAAAGTCGCGGGAATACTGGACGAAGGCCGGAAGGCCATTCACTCCTATAATAAATGTGATTGAATATTTGTATAATGTGCAGGGTGTGCAGGGTGTGCAGGGCATTGGGTGTGTACGCACACTCTAAAATTAAAGTATAGCTTTGAAATCACTATAATCGAGGAAATTGAATATTTTTCACAATTCGCATCCCTCGGCAACAAGCTGGTTTTTGAATTGTTTATATGGCCGTAAAATTTGGGCAGCTTTCGTGAAACAGACTATAGGTTATATTCCTTGATACAGTATCAAGTTTGGAGCAAATATCTCCATGAACTTATTACAGAAATATGGAGAATTTTAATAGATAATGGATTAAAAACACAAAAGTCCTTAACATCACATAATATTACCTTAAGTAGTGATATAGTAAACCATTCAACATATACGGACTAAACACTCAAACTATACAAACAGGTATGTCACTCTGGGGGCTGTTTCACTACACTTCGTATGACTAAAATGTTCGTAAATGCCAAATTATGATAGTCTGTAAATTTCACATTAACAATGTTTTCTTGTAAATAATTGTTGGATTTACATTTATTGAGCATAGGTTGCATTTTAGTCTTACGAAGTTTAGTGAAACGGACCCCAGGAATGGTAAACAGACAAACGGGTACTAGCTGGTAACGGTCAGTCATGAAATGAGCTTTATGACACAGGAGGAAAGGGAAAACAATGTTTTCTGAATGCTAGTGGATTGGTACATGTACTATACTGATGTGCGAAAACAATTCACTTACGCCTAATTTTGGCAAATGTTGGATCAGTGTCGCAATGTCGCGCCACTTACCCGAACTTCGTAATTGTCCATCAGGAAGCAAATATCAATGAAAAAAGCTGAAAAACACACTATAATGACTGTTTTGGTGTACATTATTGCCACATTCCAAGCCCAACCACCTACAGGTAATTTACATACACTGGGCTATAATGTTTGACAAATAAAGCTGAGAAATCAACATTTTAGAAGAGTTTGAAGGTGTTCATTGTCAATCTGCGATACAAAAAGAACACAAGTTCGCTCACTTACTCTTGGCACAGTAACTTTAAATTATGTTCACGGAGACATAGCTACAAGAAACATTAACTTCCAACTTCAAATTATACAGAAAATAATTTAACTGAATCCCACCCAGTAAGGCCAGTCCCTCATACTTTCACTATTCGTATGGATGCTGTGGGACCAACTTGTGCATGATCTGCAGCAAGTACTGGTTCTGCATGACTTAAACAATAGGTTCACCTACTCCTAAGAAAGAAAAATCCAACCTCGTCATATCCCCCAATATTGTGGTACATGTTTGGCCACGGAAACTCAAATGACAACAGGTTCAGTGTTTTCTTTCAAAATTGGAGTTAAAGGCACCCCAAAATGTTCCTCAAGTGAAAATTGGTAGTAATGAATCAATATTTGCAAGCAAACTGTGTCTGAGACCTCAAAACGCCCGCACTATTTGTTTATACCGGACTACTTCAGAGCGATTTCGCGCCATTTAGAATTCTTCCCTATAACAGATCAAATATTTCACCGGTGTACAGCAACCATTGTCTTCCCAAATGTCACGGAATATGATTGCAGTAATACATAACTGTGAATGTGACTGGTGGAATCATGTTTATGGGTTTTACGGACGGTGTAGATCCAGATCAGCCTATGCACCCGACTCTGATCAGGACCAGCACTGTTCGCCATTCCATCGATGAAACACTGTCATGCTTCTAGCAAGCAAAATAGAACGTTATCAGGCTACACGAGTGTGTTACTTGATCAGAAGCTACACTGGTCATACATCCAATAAGCCCGATTTCACAGTCACTACCACATCTCTAATCGGCTTATATTTAAGGGTGGGAATTGGTTCGAACACCTACCACAAATAAGATTATGATTATTTCATTCCAGTGATTCTCACAGGTGAACGTTGTAATATACATGTACACCGTGCACCTGCAACAGCGCAGGAATTAATTGTCTTTGACATTTGGATGAAAGGTACCGGGTCTCAGATATGCATAGAAAATGATGAAACAGAATAGGAAAACATAGTTTATAGAGAATAGTAGGTTAGTGCAGTGAATGGGAAAACATATCTGGCAAGGCTCAGGAAACGGGATGGGCGAGGCTCTGCCGAGCAAATCCCGTTTCCGTGCAGCGCCAGATATGTTTTCCCATTCACGGCACTAACCTACTATTCTATTTATCCCGTCAACACCTACAAATGGCTGTAAAATGCAAAACTAGTATTGACTGGATATCAAAAATGTTTCACGGCACCGTGTTTCACGGCACATACGCACTGTGTTGACGGGATAAAATTGTATATTGGTACAATTGTACAGTGCAACCTCTCTACAATTGCCACCCATGGGAAGACGCAAAATTGGCTGTTATAGAGAGGTGGCTGTTGTAGGGAGGTTAATGTTGAATTAAATGTTATCGTCTGATGTTTATTTATTTTCTTCAATAATTCTCAATAAAAACATGTTTTGACAGCATTTTAGAATGGAAATGATTCTAAAGTGCTGTCAAAAATTGTTTTTATTGAGAAAGAATGCTTCATGCTCAGCAGTCTAAGGGTTAGATATAGAGGAAATCATCCATTTGGGATATAAAATAGCGGCTGTTACAGAGCGGGTGTTGTTGTACAGAGGTGGCCGTTCGGGGAGGTTCGACTGTACCTACTTAGCCTGCAAAACAATTTGTGAAAACAAAATATTTATGATACTGCAAAATAAATAGCGTTTGCAACGTTTTGCGATTTATAAATATGTTTTTCAATCCAGGGTTACTAATTTAGTTTATTTTATTTAATTACACTAGCAACTACAGTATAATGGAAACTTTCTAAATGTGGTATATATCATTTCACTACAACACAATAAAGACATTTCACAAGTGTTCCTTGTACATGTATAGCAAAAATGCCAAAGTATGCGAATCCAAATTACGTCCCTTGCTTATCACAGATTCTGGTAGCATGTACTTGAATGTAACGCATGCTTTTGGAATATGATCAAACAAAATGGTGCGATTTATTTGTATATAGTGGGGTCAGCGTGTAAGTGCACACACGAATGAACACGACAGATTGGTACCAACGTGTCGTGTTCGTTCGTGTGTGCACTTACACGCTCTGACCCCACTATATGTCATTTACTGTGTACATGTATGAAGCGAAAACCCAAATATTGGATATCCGAGTCATCACCGCGTTAAATAGAGAATACCAGGATAGTGTCTTTTGATATCAAGTTTACCATGCAAGGCTAGGAAACGCGTAGAAATTCCGAGGCTTGCCGAGGAATTCCTACCGTTTCCGAGCCGAGCCTGATAAACGTGATATCAAAATACACTAGCCTGGTATTCTATTTATCAGGTAACGTTTTATGCTCGAAAATGACCACATATGACGTCGTTATATATGAACAGAACGCGGACTTGTTTACGTTGCGTCATTACACTGCCGTCATTCGGTAACGTCAGGGGACGTCATCCGACCAATGGAACGTCAGTTTTCACTTTGTTGTAACCCGGATGTTGATATCAGGTGCCTGATACAACAATATGTTATCAGTCAGTACGTATTCGGTCAATACAGGGCAGGTTGCCTGATAAAGGTACATACCCACTTAGTAGGCACAAACTGCCAGGCTATAATATAGGGAGACAGATAGTTTTGTATATTCTGTAGATATGACATTTTCTGGCAAAAGAAACATTCATACACCAATAACCCACGTAATGATTGGCATTATTATACATGTTATGTCATACGAAACTTTCCACACTGATATCAGAGGCGATAACCGTGTTTCCTTAAAATGTTAACGGACATTACTCTTTATTCTCTGTATTTATTTTTTGATGTGCAATGATCATACTTGATAATCTGTCGAAAATAATATTGTTTTCAGGTGACGCATTTGATTAGTATAATAAGTAAAAATATCATGCCTCATTTGCATATGAAAATAGCCTGATACCACCGCGAGTCACTATCAGTAAAATAAATATTACTAAATGCTTATATCTGTATAGAGGGCACTCATAATTATTAGAACTGGTGGAATAGTGACACCATTATACACTTATTTAATTCCTATAAAGATCAGTTTGTGCCTACTGATTGGACATGTATCTTTAAAAACAGGCACTCATGTAAGACTATATTTTTCTAAACTTCAAATGCATAATGAGTTTTCTTGCAGCTAAGTTCGTGTTTAGACAACACCAAATAAAAAGACTAGTTTCGGATCACTCGTTCTCAACGACCCTCAATTGCAAATTCAAAATGGCCGCATTGGGATGTTACACATTTTAATATACCGTAAAGATTCTAATAGACGCCCGGGCGTCTATTAGAATCACCACTGGCTCCGGGTGGGCGTTTAATAGAGGCAAGTGTTATTCAGCAAAGGGAAAATGATACAAAAATATACGATGTTCTGCTATCTGAACAAAATCATAACTAAGGGACGTTACTCTCAAACGCCAGACTTGATTGTACTGTCTGTCAGTTTATAAACATTTGGGCCAAGACGTTTCGGCCCACTCTGGTCATTATGGTACGGTCGGTAGAAATGTTAAATTTATTGGTAAAGTATATCAAGACAGCGTCAATCATTAATGCTGATCAGATTTACGCCTACGGATGTTTCGTCAGCGTCAGCGTTTTGGATCTGTCGGGTTTGAGATGCTTTGAAAATGGCGTCTCCGTAACCGTGTAAATTCTGATCACCCTGTGTCCGTGCAAATAGCTACTGCTGATGAGGAATTTACTGTGACACCGGAAACAGTCGAATTTCGCTTCCGCTTTTGAAAGTGAAAGTAGCAATTATGTTTTTCCCCGATTTTAAAGGAAGTTGCTTTCGAAATAATGGAAAGAAAAAAAATCTAATTGGACAATTAGCTCCGATTTTGTTTCAAGTCGGTACTGGGCGTTTATTAGAGGCACTAATTTGGTGAAAATCGGCCAAAAAATGTGTTATTTTCAACGTAAAAAGTGGGGGGTGTGCGTCTATTAGAGCATGGGCTTCTATTATAATCTTTACGGTATGTTTAATACAGACATACTGTTGTGTGCGTCCCCTGCCAGCATTCTCATAAACGACATGGAATCTCAAAATGACGGATTATTGGATTTATGAGGCGTATTGGGTTTTCCGACCAGTGTACATCCAGATCAGCCTGTGCACCCGCACAGTCTGATCAGGATCTGTATTGTTCATCATTCCATGATGAAACACCAATCATGCTTCTAACAAGCATATATATATATTATATATATATATCGGTATACGGCAACAGGAGTGTATTATTTGATCAGGAGCTACACTGGCCACAAATCCCATAAGCCCCATTTCTCCAGTCACAACCACAGATTTATATTTGTTATCCTGTACAACATAATCCTCAGAGGTCACTGATAGACATATCCATCAAAATTAAACACATACAACAATAGCGTTCCATGTGTCGGGTTTAGAGACGTTATACTGTATTTCAGCTGTAACCGAATGCAAGAAAACGGCGCCGGCGGACGACGGCAATGGGAAAACGATCGCCATAGTTATAGGCGGCATTTTGGGCGGTCTCGTCGTCATCTGCGTTATTGCTTATCTCGTGCTTAGGTTGAAAGGAAAGAGACCCGACAGCTATGAGCGGTTTTAACTTTTCGAAGTCGGCAAATTAATACTAGTAGTGTCGTCTGCTATTTCCTTTTTCCTATGTGGCTTGTGACTGGAGAAATGGAGCTTATCGTGTT
>CM055278.1:43090147-43121010 GCA_029237695.1 Conchocele bisecta | reverse complement strand
TTTGATTTGTATGTGGATATATGCCACTCATTCTGCCGCGCAATGATCACAAGCTGCGGAACTCGTGCACATATCCACATACATGTACGTGCATATATAAATATTCATACACATTATGCGTCGTCTTAAATGTATTCTTTAGACCAGTAGCCGATTTCGCCAACATTGCAAAGTATACTTATCTAGCAAAGTATACTTTGAGGGAGAAATTTTCAATTTAGAATAAATTTGTTAATTTTTATTATACTGAATGTATTACATTATCACAGCCATTTTGGCTGTGATAATGTAATAAATTCAGTATAATAATTCTGCTTACTTTTAATCATTAACTATATGCAGTCGCTAGTTAAAATGAAATAATGCATTACGGGAAAAATAAATGATTACTCCCTCAAATTATACTTTGCTAGAAAAGTATACTTTGCAATGTTGGTGAAATAGGCTACTGGTACAGGTCAAGGGGGGGGGGGGGGTGTGTCAGAACAATGCGCCCGTAGTCTTTGTGCATGTAGAGAGATTGTGGCGAAAGGTAAGCGACTGATTTTTCAGACATACAACAACAACAACACGGTAATAATACGGTGATCATTGTTTATTATTTTACATAAATATACAGGCTTTGTTGTCTTATAGAAATATTGTTAGCTTGCAAGTGTGCGGTATATTTTTTCCGAAATATTTCCAAAAACAGTAATGACCCCAAATTTTTATTTGATAGATCACATAGATATAGTCTTCGTTTGATTTAGATGAAATTATTGTTCACTTGGTATTTGTTTTCTATAAGCTTGCAAGTAAACAAATACTGTTTATTTTAATGAAACTAGAGTGGTTGTGTATTTACTTCAAATACAAAATATCCACAAAATGTCATTATACAAAAGAAAACAGAAACGATCACGATGACATATACATGTTCAGTAATTATCCAGTCAATACAGTGCGTATGTGCCGTGAAACACGGTGCCATGAAACATTTGTGACCTAATTACTGCGTATGAATATGTGCGGTTGTCATCCAAGTAGATTCTCCGATTTTGAGGATGAGGCTGGGGTCAGTTTGTTTTGCATTTTAAAGCTATTTGTAGTGTTGATGGGATAAATAGAATAGTAGGTTAGTGCAGTGAATGGGAAAAATATCTAGCGCGGCACTCACCTACTATTCTCTATATATTTGTTGGTGATATTTAGTTTTAATACACCCCCGGGCGGTTGTGTATGCGGGTTCGCGTTATGTACATGATCCACCTTGAAAATGAACCCAGAGCTCCAGATAAGCTGCGTATTGGCGTGTTTTACACACTTATTTTAGCAGAATAAGCATTGATTATCAAAAGTGGGAGTACAAAATACTCACAGAAATGTGAAAATACATGTACGGATTGATTTTCAAATTGAGTAGTGAACATACTGTGATAAAGTTATAAATTTACTTTGTTGAGCTGCAAAAAGCAAAAAGTGCGTGCTTTTTTCAGCTCAAATAAGTGAATTTTTAAATTTGTTTAATTTTTTATCATTTGTTCCCTATTCCCTATTTAACAAGGAAAACAATCAATAATACATTTGTAAAAATAAAATACCCATTGCATTTGAAATATGGGGGTATAATACTCTTTAGATACAAAACTTATCTGGAGCGAGGCTGAACCTACTTGAAGACGAGGGTAAGTGGCTCTTCGTTCGGCTGTAGGATGACCTTGAGGAAGGACGGCAGCGCCTCAAAGCCACACGAGGACGCATTGGTGTCGAAGGTCGCGTCCGTCAGGTGGAAAACGGGCGCATCCTGAAATGAAATCATTGGTCGATCTGAGACTTACGTCAATTGACAGACGGGATTGTACCTGTATGGTTTAGTGGGGTGTAATGTGGGGGGGGGGGGGTGATTGGGGTGGTGGTGGTGGTGGTAGTTAAGGGTGAGTACCATACGTTCATCACTGACATTAAAATAAACAAGAAAATATGGCCTGTCGGCACACGAATGCCCTCGGTGGCAGATTGGAGAAGCTGTGGCACAGTTAATTAACCGAAAGTGATAGGTATGCATAAGCACAGTTGGGAAGGTCAATTGGTGAAGGTCATATTACGGGCAGCATGGATGTGTCGACATATTAAAGTAATCCATCAAGGGATATAGAAGTTATGGCAGAATTGAGAAACTCTGGTGAACTTATTAATGTATGAAAACGTTCAAAGTTGTCAAGTTCAAAAGTCAAAGTCAAACTTCTTAATGTAGGAAAAATATCTAGAGTTGTGAAGGTCTAAAAGTCATGGTCATATTAAAGGCAGCACGTCTGTCATAACTCCTATATTCCTTGAAGGATTACTTAACTATTTCAACACAGCATACGTGTGGCCAAATGCATTTTGCCACACGTATGCTGTGTTGAAATAGTTAAGTAATCCTTCAAGGAATATAGGAGTTATGACAGAAATGAGAAACTCGGCGAACTTCTTATTGTGGGAAAAAGTTCAAAGTTGTCAAGGTCAAAAGGTCTATGTAAATTTAAGGGAAGCATGGATATGTGGCATTTGTCCACAGGTACGTGCATACTGTGTTAAAATATTTAAGTAATTCTTCAAGGGATATATACGTTATAACAGACTTTCGACTGTGCGTCCAATAAGTACACTGTACCATTTCAATGTGTATGATGACGTGATTACATCAGCAACAAAAAATGGCTGAAAGTGTTGAAAGCTCGCCCACTCCAAAGTATGTATTATTTGATATTTCCTTTAATATGCAACGCATTTTGATGATATATGGCGCAGCAAACGCGTCCTCATGGACTGCATTTGGTGGTCCCGGGAGTTCAGCACAGGCTTATGTCATTTTTGAAAAGAATCGATGTCCGTGTCGGTAGACACGGAAGTCGATTCTTCGCAAAAACGACGGAAGTTTTTAGCCAAAGTACAGAGACCACCAAATGCAGCTTAACAAAACGCGTTTGATGCGCCATATTTCATCAAAATCCGTTACATAATAAGGACAAAATAAATGAATACGTACTTTGAATCGGAGGGCTTCTGGAAGTTTCTGTACTTGTTGTTGTTGTTGTAACCACGTGATCATATAGCTTGCATTTGTGATGAATAAAGGAAATGTTTATTGAACTGGTTGACCTGATGTCCTACGAAACATGCCATTGTCTCGTTTCTTATTAAATCAGTTTGATAAAATATCATATTATATGATATTTGATCCTCTTAATATTCCTTACTTGACACCACATACAGTGTCATTTCGCTATCATATAATGTATACAAATATGTGGCTGCTCTCACTAAATCATGAAGATGATTTTGCATCATTTGCATGATTCGGTGAGTACAGACACCTTTTAAAGCGGCCGTGTCTCAAACTTTAACCAATCGTCAACGTAGCACGACGTCACGATGGGATAATGAAAGTAACAAAACATAAAATACAATTAGCGGGATATGGTCTTGCAGTGTCTGTGTCTCAGAATGTACCCCCGAATATCACAGAAACAGCTGAGATATGCCAATGAATGTTGTATGAATACAGTCGCAGCTTATCAGTTGTCATATACATATGTTTATCGGCTGATTATCGCATTTGAATGTCAGAAATCCATATCGTACATAATTTCCGTTAAATTTCATGTAAAATTGAGCTTGGCTGTAGGACTATTGCGTCATAGGTACATTGGAAAACATGCGAGTTTGCAACGCTAGTTATGTTTTCAGTAATCATTTTATTTTTATTTCTCTTAGGTCATATGGTCATATATGTTCAGAAAACCGGTACCTAACCGTAAAATTCTCTTTTACCATCCACATCTGGGGGCCGTTTCACTAAACTTCGTACGACTAAAATGTTCGTAATTGCAAAATTATGAAAAAAACTCACCTGTTTGTTCCGACTGAGTTGAAAGGTCGCCTCCATTTCCACGATCATGCACACTTGATTTTATTGTCCTTCACCTCAAACCGATCACCGTGACCTACATTCATACGTACAATATAGCAGGGAAAATCTTTGTATTGAGCCCAGGGTACTTTGCTATATGCTGTCAGAGACATACATAATACACATATTTTCATTCCCCATCCCACCGTACTCTAGCCATGCCAAATGTCAAGGTCACACACAAAAAAACTCCTTGATGGTGTATTGTTACACAAACATCTGCGTTAACCTTGCCCAGATGTCAACGTTTCTGAACATCTACTGGCAATGCCAATTTGCAATCAAGCAATTTGATTGTCTGAGCCTGAGATGTAGCACAGCTCAGGCTCAATCAATCAAGCTGCTTGACTTCAAGCACACTATTAAAGTATTTTTGACAAAGAAATTGACAAATATTGGCAAGATTAGCGCAAGCGGCAGTGTATGTGCCGTATTGCTACAGAACATTTCAACTGAACATGGAATGTGAATGATTGTTATTGCCAATCATAAAACACATGTTCAGTGGAACCTCTCTAAACCGGACACCAATAAACACATGTGATCTTATTTTTGATGAATTTCTTGGTCATTTATCTCGTGTGATAATGCCTATTCGTGATCGCAAAGCACACAGCTATGGCTCAGAATGATCAAATGACTGATTAACAGTGAAACCTCTCTAAGCCGGACACCCTGAGGACTGTATCTATCCACGTGTAATATATTTATGAATAATATATGAGACACGCAAGGACAGACGGTTTTATTTAGTTTGCAAACAGCGTAGCTCCAGATCAGTTTACCTATCCGCGTAGTCTGATCAGGGCACACACCGTTGGAACATCATTTGTAATGCCATGCCTTTAAAATCAGCATCAGATCAACACCGGGCTGCACCCATGCACTCGATGATCAGGAGCTAGACTGGACTAAATTCAATATGGTCATATTTCCCACGAGCCGCCTACAACAATTGGGTTATGATCTAACAAAACCGGGCTTTTTACCTTCACGTCACGCTTGAATCGAGACCAGTAGCCGATTTCATCAACATTGCAAAGTATAATTATCTAGCAAAGTATACTTTGAGGGAGTAATCATTTATTTTTCCCAAAATACATTATTTCATATAGAACTAACCACTGCATATATGTGATGCTTAAAAGTATGCTGAATTAGTATACTGAATGTATTACATTATCACAGCCAAAATGGCTGTGATAATGTAATACATTCAGTATAATAAATTTATCCTTAAATTGAAAATTTCTCCATCAAATTATACTTTGCTATAGATAAGTATACTTTGCAATGTTGGCGAAATAGGCTACAATCCGCACATCAACACAATCTGCTCAGGTTAAACACTCGAAGTCGTTTCTAATAATTATCATAAATGGCCCAAATATTGTACATGTTATTTGAATTGCGACGTACGTGTGTACATTCACCGCATGACCAATGGTGGACAATGATGACTAACGGACAATGTTTTGTGAAATTGACAAATAAATGCCACTTTCCACCCTGAATATTGCATATGATTGAAATGAACTAGACGATATAGAGAAAATATTCACAAACACCATAATTATGTGTCTGTATCTGGAAAATGGGGCTTATGTGATTTGTGACCAGTGTAGCTCCTGATCAAATAGTACACTCATGTAACCTGATAACAATCTGAATTGCTTGTTAGAAGCAAGACGGGTGATTCATTAGTGGAATGGCGAACTATGCAGCATGGTCGCAAAACCCATAACCACATTTCTCCACTTTGTGGTGGTTTGATGGTAGCGTAATTTAACGATCTTCATTCATCCTTACCGGAATCCCGACAAGAGACCAGGGACCCGTTTCACTAAACTTCTTACGCTACGAACTTTCTTACGTCTACGATACTTTTCGTACGAACTTCTTGCGAACTTCTTACGTGCGTTTCATTAACATGTGCGTACGAAATTTCTTAAGTTACAAACTTCTTAAGAATTCTTCAGTATTGGAAATCCATCAAGCCCTTTGAATGTAAACATCCGGCCCGACTTTGCCAACCAGACGACAGCTGTTAATTTTATCAACTGCCTTAGTCCAGCAAGTTGAAAACCAGGAAAGTGAATTGGACTGACACTGAGTGTCCCATCCACGGCGCCCAGGGTGTTCGGAATCCTGGCCACACAATAAAAGGCTTTTTTTACAGTTGGCCATGTCTTATTCCTCGGTTGGAAAACTGATGTTGTCCAGTCGATTATTGGTGGCTGAGACAACATCAGTAATACACAGAGAAACTGAACTCCTAGAGACACCGTGGATGTCGCCTGCCTCGGAGTAGAACTCGCCCTTCGTCAGGTAGCGCAGGGTAACCAATGTCTGCAAAGTTTCAAGTGCTCGAGTCTTTGATGATCTCAAATGTGATTTGTATTTGCTTTAGTTTGTACTGTATACTATACGAGGCATGGAGTTGCCGTATTGGCCATCTTAGTATATGCAATACAACTTGTGGCGTTTTACACATACCACAAATAATTTGACATACCCATAAATACAAGTTTGTGCAACGTCCTATTGGTTGTTTTTATCACACTTATATACAAAGTCTGATTTCCTATTACATTTAGGGGAAGGGGCCAAGTGGCTTTGGTTTGGTATGGACCTGGAACCAGATCGGGTTCTAATTTCAGGGCTGAATATATATTTGTTTCCATGTAAATATTTCGTTCTGATTTTGGGACCCCCCCCCCCTGAAATGCAGCAGGTTGAATACGGGATCGAACCAGTTGGTCAGGTCTTGTATGACCTTAACCTGTTGTATAGCTTTCTGGCATAATATTTATAGCACGATGTTGTCATATTTGTCTATAATGTATTGCACCACATTGTAATACTTTCTCTGTCATATTATTTGCTGTATGTGTCAAACGGTCGAAGTGATGAAACTGTAAGATGGCTGTACATACAAATATGGCGGAGATGGCAACTCGATGTACCATATAGTATACAGTAACAAAAAAAATGATATGACAACACATTACCGGTACATACATATTACTTTTGAAAATATTTTATTCGTGTTTTCATCCATTTCACCCCTACACCACACTACAATTATAGTGAATCACTCCTCCTTAAACCACATTATATCGGGCTGCATTTGCTGGCTAACTGATCAGAAGGTAAAATTATCATGAGTAACTACTCCATAAGCCACGTTATATCATATGCTGGTATAACTGATCAGCAGGTACAAGTATAGCGAGTCACTGTTATATAAGCCACGTTATATCAGGCTGCATTTGCTGCGCTAACTGATCAACAGCTACAAGTATAGCGAGTCACTACTCTATAAGCCACGTTATATCTGGGTTGCCTTTGTTGTCTATCTGATAAGCAGCTAAAGCTAGATAATCCGGTCTGTCTACGCATTAGGGCACCTATAAGTGATTTGAGAAACTTACAAAAACTTCCAAAAAATAAACACACGAACAGACAGATGGACAGACCAACACTTAAAAGCAAAATAAACAGACGAACGGACGTACGATCAGTAGTGAGGGTAATGTATTACTAAGTAATGCCAAAAATAAACGGACAGACAGACAGACTTTATGGCGATGTTATTCATGAAATACATGTATGGCGGCCGTGACACTTGCTCTAAAAAATCTTCGTACGACAGCACAATACCTATCGCAGACTTACGAGGAAAGTTACGAACTTCGCAAGAAAGTTCGCACGAAATTGAAGTTAGTGAAACGGTAAAATGCGCCTAAGAAGTTCGTACGATAATTTCTATCGTAAGAAGTTTAGTGAAACGGGCCCCTGGTTTGACCCTCGTGTACGTCTTTGGCTTTATTGTATGTGACAGTTGATCTGGTTATCGGTATTACCTTTAGGGGAAGGGGTCAAGTGACTTTGGTGTGGTATGGACCTGGCATCAGATCGGGTTATTATAGGAATGAATGGCCTTTTTGTGGAATTTATCGGGGTATAAACTTGGAAAAGTCGCGGGAATACTGGACGAAGGCCGGAAGGCCTCGTCCAGTATTCCCGCGACTTTTCCAAGTTTATATCCCCGATAAATTCCACAAAAAGGCCATTCATTCCTTATAATTCCAGCATTTGAAATAAATTCATCAAGAAAATGTGTTTATTTTCCGTTTTCTTAAGAATCATTTTAACTGCGCCTGACGGTTACGGAAAGTAGTTCGGCATTGGAGTTTACTGGGATATAAATTCTGGACAGAGACTTGCTACGGACCAATCAAATGTTAGGGAATTGTGTAAATATTCTTGTGCTGGAATTATTCTAATTTGAAGGCTGAATATATAATTATTTAGATGTAAATAGTCCGTGTCTGATTTTGGGACCCCCCCCCCCCCCTTGCAACAGGTTAAATGCGAGATCGAACCCGTTGGTCCGGGCTTAAATGACCTTAGCTGTAGATAGGCCGCTAAACACCAATCAATCAAATCAAATCTCTCAGAATTAAATATTTGTCTAATTCGCGAGGGTGTTGAATTTGAATTTATCTTTGTTTAAAAATACTTGAATATTGTGTTTCAAATCAAGCAGCTTCATTGGCGGAGCCTGATCTGTCCTACAGCTCAGGCTCAGCAAATCAAATTGATTTATTGCGGTTTGAGATTGCCAATAGATGTTCGGGAACGTTGACATCTAGGCAAGATTACCGCAGGCGGTCGTGTAGACGCTTTAATACGCGGTTCAGCTGGAGGTATACCGCTTAGTATTGCCTTATAATTCCAGCACAAAAATATTTACACAATTCCCTAACATTTGATTAGTCCGTTGCAAGTCTCCGTCCAAAATTTATATCCCAGTAAACTCCATGCCGAACTACTTTCCGTAACCGTCAGGCGCAGTTAAAATAATTCTTAAGAAAACGGAAAATAAACACATTTTCTTGATGAATTGATTTCAAATGCTGGAATTATAAGGAATGAATGGCCTTTTTGTGGAATTTATCGGGGATATAAACTTGGAAAAGTCGCGGGAATACTGGACGAGGCCTTCCGGCCTTCGTCCAGTATTCCCGCGACTTTTCCAAGTTTATACCCCGATAAATTCCACAAAAAGGCCATTCATTCCTATAGTATTGCCTTTTAAAATGCACCATGACGTGTATTAGTGAAAGAGTTACCTTGTTTTATAAGTGTCCAGGCAATAGGCTACAGGACGTGTATTAGTGAAAGAGTTACCTTGTTTTATAAGTGTCCATGCAATAGGCTACAGGACGTGTATTAGTGAAAGAGTTACCTTGTTTTATAAGTGTCCAGGCGAAGAACAGAAGGAGTAGTTTCGTCTTCATCTTGGCAGAATACACATCAAAAGGGCTGGGTACAATTTAGTAAGTCACAAGTGGACGGGAAATGATAACTTTGGTTCATGTGATTATGTGTAATTAAACAGGAGACATGTATTTAGATAACGAATGTATTTGTTCTGATTCTGTAGAAAATGGGCTTTTGATATTTGTAACCATGATTAAATAGTGCACGCTTCGACAGCCTGCTAATGGTCTATGGTGCTTGTTAGAAGCATGACGGGTGTTTCATTGATGAAATGGCGACCGGTGCAGATCCTGATCAGACTGTGCGGATGCACAGGCTGATCCGGTTCTACACTGGTCGCAAAACCCATAAGCCCCATTACTCCAATGATAGTCACATTTGTGCACGGACATAGCGTACAGTGGGTGGACACTTCTGGGTTGGTCATAATTATGTGTACGGATTGGTGGCTCTTGGTGGAAAATTACTTCCGAAGGTTACTCAGTACAAGTTTTACTTAATTAATATAATAATTGGCCGTTGCGTTTAATGTGGTTAGAACAACAATTGGTCTGCACATAGTGGATGTAGTCCGAAGTGGACTCCATGTGCTTTAAAGGGGCATATCTGGATATTTTTTAAAAAATACCATAAAATATTAAAAACGTGTTTTTATCATGGCCCTGTGTAAAGTACTTTAATTGAAGATATATGACGATACTCGGAACGCTAATTTTTAAAAAAAGAATTCAGGATGTTTTGACAAAAATAAAACAAATGTGTTTTCTCATGGCCTTGTGTAAAGTGGTTTAATTGAAGATATATGATGATACAAGGATAGCTGGGTTGTTTCAATTTTCACCGATATCGGTACATAAGTATCAGATTTTCTATCGTGTTGAACTCTTCGCTTACTCGTTGTTTACGCGAAAGCTGACGTACAATCGTGTATTATTTCACGCTATTCAAACATGTACGATGAAATATCTTATATTTGTTTACAAGCGTTACACTTGTTATTTATTATTTATTACACTCTTGCGAGTTCGCTATGAGAGGAAATCAGTAATCAACTCCTTACAATTAATATACACCGTGAAGAGAACACCCGCAATTGCACCCTCTTTTATTACAGTCAAAATAAAGTTATTTGGGAAATTGGAGAGGGTCTCGACTAATGTACAATGTTAATGCGATTGAACACATTCCAAACATGCACTCAAATATATCTAGTTGATAGAAACAGCTGCGTAATTTCGATTTCAAAACATTTACATGACGTCACGTTTGACGTCACACAACGTGACGTTCAAACGCGGGAATCACGTCAGTGTGTAACTATGCATACGCACAGCACAATTAATTTGCTTATAATCTCAAAAATATGAATATATATCCGCCGTGAAGTGTAATAAATAGGATATTCCATTGTACATGTTTGAATAGAGGAAATACTACACTCGTGTCCGTCGTCTTCCGCGCAAGCAACTCGTTCGCTACGCTCACTCTTTGCTTGCGTGGAAGCCGACGCACACTCGTGTAATATTTCCTGCTATTCAAAATGTACGATGGAATATCCTCTATTTCAATGCGTTTCATCATGACATGATGTCGTATCTTTGCGTTCATCGCGTCGGCGCGTTACTGTGATAGCGCAACCAAACTTTGCGCATGCGCATAATTAGTCAAGATAATAATCCAGAAGATGTGCTATCTAATGAAAATAAAATAATATCTAATGATAGTAAAATATATTTACACGATTTACGATATTTACCGTAAATGGCGTCGAAAGTTGACGAAATGTTCAAGCCAATGCGGAATAGAGGAATACAAGTCCACATTCGGTATGGGAAATCAATCAACCTTCGATATCATTTGTGGGTGTGACTGGAGAAATAGGAATTATGGATTTTGCGACTAGTATAGATCCAGATCAGACTGTGCATCCGCACAGTCTGATCTGGATCTACACTGTTCGACATTATATCAATGGAAACACTGTCACGCTTCCAAAAAACAATATAGAGCAGTATCAGGCTACATGACTTAGATAATTGGTCAGGAGCTACCCTGATCACAAAACCCGTAATCCACATTTCCACAGTCACAGCCACATTTACAGAAAATATCAGTTTCTGTATATATGTTTTATGAAAAATCTCACATCTTGTTAGGGACAGAATCACATAACTGTCAGGGGCGGATCTGGAGGGGGCGGGGGTCCGAGGTTGCACCCCCCCCCCCCCCGTTCAGCCATGAAGTTTACATAGATCACAGTTTACCACCAGTTGGAGTCGGAATTTAATTGCCGTAAAACACTTGAAAGTGCATTTCGAAGAGCTCGAAAATAGGACAACTCCCTGGTTGCGAACTGTAACTCTTGCAATTACTCCCGTACCGTCCGTAGCTAGCTACGGACGGTACGAGAGTAGATTGCAAGAGTCTTATACTCGACTATTAATGATACATACACGTAATAATAAACTACGTGATTGGTCGTTGATCAAACTATTTTTGTCGACGACCGAATATTTTCAAACTATAGACACCACCATAGAACACCACAATTTTTATATACCAGTAGCATGTCATAATTTAGACATATATGACTAAATAATACCTCATATATATTATAGTAGCCATACTTCAATTGTTGTTTGACATATTCCATGCACTTCTATGTATCTATACATGTATATATCATTTGTACAAATGATCATTTGTACACATGATCAGAGTGAATAAACATTTGTAACTAACTAACTTGATTGGGACAGGTGTAGGGGTTTGTAGAAATGACCAACCCAGAAGGGTTCGCCCACAGTGTTGTTAAGGTGCAATGTCTTCATCTACATGTTTTATCTACTCAGCCGCACTTCAATCTCTGTTGTATCAAGAAATAGTTGGTTTATCAGTATTTGTGGCTGTGACTAAAATAATTATTTGGCTTATGGATTTTGCGACCAGCTAGATCCACAGTCTAATCAGGATATGCACGGGTCGCCATTCCATCAATCAATGAACCACGTGACGTGTCAAGCTTCGAATATGCAGTATAGGTCGTTATTATGCTACTCGAGTGTGCTATTTGATCAGGAGCTGCATTGGTCAGAAATCCCATAAGTCATATTCAGTCACGTTTGTGTTTATGGAGGACATAGGCCACCTTATGACATCTGTGATCAGTGTTGATCAGACTGTACACTCGCTGTTGCATAAACATCCGGTATACACCTTTTATCAGGTAACCTGCCTTGTATTGACCTAATACGTACTGATCGTTAACATATTGACCTGATACAAACATTTTGGTTACAACGAAGAGAAAATTGACTTTTCATTGGTCGGATGATGTCACGTGACGTTACCGAATGACGTCAGTGTAATGACGCAACGTCAACAAGTCCACGCTGTCCATAGATAATAACGTCACATGTGGCCGTTTTCGAGCATAAAACGTTACCCGATAAATAGAATACCAGGCCAGTGTCGTTTGATATCAAGTTTATTAATAAGGCTCGGCTCGGAAACGGTAGGAGTTCCTCGGCGAGCTTCGGAATTCCTACGCGTTTCCTAGCATTGCCTGATAAACTTAATATCAAAAGACACTAGCCTGGGCCCGGTTGTTCAAAACATCCGTTAGCTTAACAGACTGTTAAATCCTTAACTGAATGGTTAAAATCTCTGTTTTAACAGAGATTTTAACCATTCAGTTAAGGATTTAACAGTCCGTTAAGCTAACTGGTGTTTTGAACAACCGGGCCCTGGTATTCTCTATTTACGCAACCTCTGCTTTAACCGTGCCCAGTAGCCTATTTCACCAATATTGCAAAGTATACTTTTCTATCAAAGTATACTTTGAGGGAGAAATTTTCACTTTTAGGATAAATTTGTTAATTTTTATTATACTGAATTTATTACATTATCACAGCCAAAATGGCTGTGATAATGTAATAAATTCAGTATAATAATTCTGCATACTTTTAATCGTTAAATATATGCAGTGGTTAGTTCTATAGAAATAATGCATTTCGGGAAAAATAAATGATTACTCCCTCAAAGTATACTTTGTTAGAAAAGTATACTTTGCAATAATTAATATGCAGCCTATGCTCAATAAATGTAAATCCAATAATTGTTTGCAAGAAAACATTGCTAATGTGAAATTTACAGACTATCATAATTTTGCACTTACGAACATTTTGATCGTAAGTAGTTTAGTGTGAAACGGCCCCCTGAATGCGTGTTCAATACACATCTCATATTATCGTAATTCCTCTTATTATCGCAGATGTATTGATTTTATTTGATGTAATATAGGAATGAATGGCCTTTTTGTGGAATTTATCGGGGTATAAACTTGGAAAAGTCGCGGGAATACTGGACGAAGCGATAAAAAATTACAATTTTCGAAATAGAATAAAAAAAAAAGAAGGTATTTTTTTTATTTATTTTTTTCTTCGAAAATTGTAATTTTTTAATGCCTCGTCCAGTATTCCCGCGACTTTTCCAAGTTTATATCCCCGATAAATTCCACAAAAAGGCCATTCATTCCTTATAATTCCAGCATTTGAAATCAATTCATCAAGAAAATGTGTTTATTTTCCGTTTTCTTAAGAATTATTTTAACTGCGCCTGACGGTTACGGAAAGTAGTTCGGCGTGGGAGTTTACGGGGATATACATTTTGGACAGAGACTTACTAAGGACCAATCAAATGTTAGGGAATTGTGTAAATATGTTTGTGCTGGAATTAATGATGTTTAACGGTCACTCAACAGCTATGTCATTTAAGGCCGGGCCAACGGTTTCGATCACGTAATTATTGTCACTTTGAGCATCAGATGCGAAAAACTCATTACACAGCCTCACAGGTGAGTGTTTCACAGTTCAGAAAGTATGTCTATGTCTAGTCCGAGGTTGTTACAACATACCATATTCATGCCATATTCGACATGTCCAAACGTGGAGATAATACATGACCCGGTGGTCGATTAAACATTCTAAATTCACGTAGCCAGCTCATCTCGATCTACAAGATTGTGTCCACAGTGTAGCATGTATGACCTGTTGGATTGACAGATGTAAACTTTCTCATACAGACCTACAGTTGGCAGAATATTATGAATCAAAGGGCGGATTCAGGTGGGGGGGGGGTGGCGGACCCGCCCCCCCCCCACTAAAATTCGCCGAGTAAAGATTGTTTATGTTTACAAGTTACAAGACACGTTTCTACGTTCGCGTTGTGAATTTATTGTTTATTGGGTTTTTTTTTAATCCAAAATGCGCCAGAACGCAGGAAATGCGATGTAGATTTCAAAAAAATTCCTGGGGAGAATGCCCCCGGACCCCCCTAGCGCGTTCGATTATATAGTCAAGTATTGCAAAGAAAAATAGTTACGCCCCCCCCTAGCCCGAAATCCTGGAACCGTGCCTGGAATCAACCCATTACAGATGTGATATTTGACATTTTCTACAAAACAAATGCTATTTTTCAAATCTTCTCGAAAGTATACGTTGTCACCACTCAAATGAGAAAGAAACAAAAAACAATGTATTAATAGACTTCGCCAGCTCATCTGTAGCCGATTTCACCAAAATTGCAAAGCGTACTTATCTTGCAAAGTGTACTTTGAGGGAGTAATCATTTATTATTGCCGAAATGCATTATTTCATATAGAACTAACGACTGAATATATTTTATGATTAAAAGTATGTAGAATTATTATACTGAATTTATTACATTATCACAGCCAAAATGGCTGTGATAATGTAATACATTCAGTATAATAACAATTAATAAATGTATCCGTAAATTGAAATACTCCAGATAAGTATACTTTGCAGTGTTGATGAAATAGGCTACTGGATCTAGATCTAAAGTGTTTTGTATGTATTGTGTCATATAAGTACACACGACTGTTAGATTTAAAAATCTGTAACCATTCTTATATAGACAGAATATGACAGAATATAAAACCCATTTAACCCATTACAGAGGTGATATTATTAAATAGTTCGAAATATTCTAAAAATAATCCCAAATTTCCTCATTTCTTCTCGAAAGTATACGTTGTCACCACTTATTTGAACCGTATCGCCGAGACGGTCCAAATGAGTGGTGGAAACATATACTTATATTGACAAATAGACACAAAATTCAGAATTTTTCAATTTTTCGACAATAAAAATTGTATCCTTAGACTTAAATGCGTTGAACCATATGATTTGGCTTTTGCCCATTTTACATGAAATATTTAACTCTTTGCATGCTGTGAACCTTGTAGGCTATAAATAGTTTGAAAATATCGGATAAAAAATAAGTATATTCCCTTTGATTTCTCCCTGGAAAATATCATAAATATGTCTTGTAATTTCATTAGAATTGAATCTGGAGATTGAGTAACCTCTGTCACTGTGGCTAAAATAAGCAACACAGGCATATTCATATTCATGTTTACCCAATGCTACATGTAGCCGATTTCACCCAAATTACTAAGGACACTTATCTTGCTAAGTACACTTTCAGGGAGAAGTTTTCAATTTAAGGATAAATTTATAAATTTTTATTATATTGAATTTATTACATTATCACAGCCAACTGTGATAATGCAATAAATTCAGCCTAATAATTCTGCATACTATTAATATGCAGTTGTTAGTTTTATATGAAATAATGAATTTCGGGAAAGATAAACGATTACTCCCTCAAAGTACACTTTGCTAGATAAGTATACTTTGCAATGTTGATGAAATCGGCTACTGATATCAAAAACAACAATCCTCGAGTTTATAGTATCGGGTTGCAGAGTGTGTAGGTAAATAGTCAGTGACAGTCGCTTCCCTAGTGTACCCTATACAACCACACACTAGAAACACGAATGTTCGTGTTTCTAGTATCCGGTTAAATAGGGTAAAACAGACCATCAAACTATGAATGGCTTGGCAGTCTCGTGGGTAGAGAGAGATCATTGGACTGCAAAGCGAATGTTGCCGGTTCCATCGCCGACCCGGACATATCGATGGTCTAGTAACACAAGGTCGTAACTGCTATGCTTTTAGCATAGCAGTTACGACCTTATGTTACTAGACCATCGATATAACAACATATAATTATTACACGACTGCCGTTGTTTGACACGGCTCACATCCATGTACAGCGCGTGCTATTTGACAATGACTGTAGACTATGCTCATGCCGGGGCTAAGCCAACACTACGTAATGCGTGTAATTAGGTACATTTTAAAAGAGGAAAGTACACCAATCTTCCTACTTTTGTGGGTGGGGTTCGACATTTTTAGGCTATCATTTTACCTATTTCCTGACCCCCCCTGTGGAAATTTCCACACATATTTAGGTGTTTTTGTTGACGATGAATGCTATTAAATTCGATATAAAACAATGGGATTAGCCATATTGGGAGGACAGTAAGGACAGTAAGGAACAACAAATGCATTCATTATATTCACAAAATCTATTAAATATTGTATAAAGTAGCAAGGTGTGGAAATTTCCACACTTAGCCTGGTGCTATTCGACTCTATTATGTCCAAATATCGTTGAATAGCACCAGACAGAGTGTGGAAATTTCCACACTTGCCAAGAATGAGTGATCATATCACACAATAAAATGCGAATATTGCAACATTTTCGATGAGCAAGTTCCATACAATTATTACATCAAAACATAGGATACAAGTATTATATCAAAATGTAGGAAAATAACCAAAGTGTGGAAATTTCCACACCTGCCAATAATTAATCAACATACAACACAACAAAATGCAGCTGACTAAAGCCATGTGTGGAAATTTCCACACTTTGGTTACTTTGCTATACTATTTTAACTTAAACGTCAAAATATTACATGAATTGAGGGGTGTGGAAATTTCCACACTTGCCAAGAATTAGTCATATCACACAACAAAATGCAAATATGGCAACTAATTATTGACAAATTTCCACACCCATCAAATTTAAGTGAAAAAATGCCTGTTTAATTATAGTAAAATAATCAAAGTGTGGAAATTTCCACACCAGACAATAATTAGTTGCAACTAATTATTGCCAAGTGTGGAAATTTCCACACATTGATTATTTTGCTATATTTCGCAATAATAATCGTTTCGATAAACGAGGAGTGTGGAAATGTCCACACTTGCCAATGATTAATCATCATATCAGACGTAAAATGCAGATATTGTAACTAATTATTGACAATGTGTGGAAATTTCCACACCCACCATATTTATGTTAAAAAGTGTCTGTTTTTCGATGATAATATTCCTTACAATTATTACACTCATAATAGAAAAAAATACCAAAGTGTGGAAATTTCCACACTTGCGAAGTGTGGAAATTTCCACACATTGATTATTTTGCTAAATTTTGCAAAATTAATCGTTTCAATTTTGGTGACAAAATATTACATAAATTGAGAGTGTGGAAATTTCCGAGTGTGGAAATTTCCACACTTGCCAAGTGTGGAAATTTCCACACATTGCTTATTTCGATAAATTTTGCAATATTAATCGCTTCAATTTTGGTGACAAAATATTACATAAATTGAGAGTTTCCACACTTGCCAAGTGTGGAAATTTCCACACATTGCTTATTTCGATAAATTTTGCAAAATTAATCGCTTCAATTTTGGTGACAAAATATTACATAAATTGAGAGTGTGGAAATTTCCACACTTGCCAATAATTAATCATCATATCACACATACTGTGCAAATATTTTAACTAATTATGGACAAAATTTGGAAAATTTGGAAATTTCCACACCCATCATATTTATGCTAAAAAGGGTCTGTTTTTCGATGATAATATTCCTTACAATTATTACATCAACATATAGAAAAATTACCAAAGTGTGCTTATTTTGCTAACAATTGCAAAAATAATCATTTCAATTTTGGTGACAAAATAGTACATAAATTGAGAGTGTGGAAAATTTCCACACTTGCCAATAATTAATCATCATATCACACATACTGCGCAAATATATTATAACTAATTATTGACAAAGTGTGGAAATTTCCACATCCGTCAAATTTATGTTAAAAATGGGCTGTTTCCGATGATAATATTCCTTACAATTATTACATCAACATATAGAAAAAAAATTACCAAAGTGTGGAAATTTCCACAATTGCCAAGTGTGGAAATTTCCACACATTGATTATTTTGCTACATTTTGCAAAAATGATCGTTTTGATTTTTTTTACTTAAATTGAGAGTGTGGAAATTTCCACACTTGCCAAATAATTAATTCATCATATCACACATACAGTGGAAATATTTTAACTAATTATGGACAAAATGTGGAAATTTCCACACCCATCATATTTATGCTAAAAAGGGTCTGTTTTTCGATGATATATTCCTTACAATATTACATCAACATATAGAAAAAATTACCAAAGTGTGCTTATTTTGCTAACAATTGCAAAAATAATCATTTCAATTTTGGTGACAAAATAGTACATAAATTGAGAGTGTGGAAATTTCAACACTAGCCAATAATTAATCATCATATCACACATAAAATGCAAATATTGTAACTAATTATTGACAAAGTGTGGAAATTTCCACACCCATCAAATTTTGGTTTAAAAGGGTCTGTTTTCGATATAATATTTCTTACAATTATTACATCAACAAATGGAGAAAAAAAAACAAAGTGTGGAAATTTCCACACATTGATTGTTTTGCTATTTATGTGGAAATTTCCACACTTGCCAAGAATTAGTCATCATATTACACACAAAATGCATTTATTGTATTAATCTAATTAATGGCAAAGTGTGGAAATTTACACACACATCAAATTATGTTAAAAAAGTACCGTTATGATGAGAATACACAATACAATTTTACATAATTCTTAGCATACGTGGAAAATTTCCACAATTGACAAAACAACAAATCACAAAAGTAAATACACATAGCATAACAATTATATGATATCTGAAAACAAATTTGGTAAATTTCCACACGTCAACATGCATTAATGTTTGACATAAATCCGTAGTAAAGATTATATGAATTTATATCAATCACTACATTCCTCTTGACATGTGCGGAAATGTTCACAATAAATAATTTCATAACAATGTTTGATGTTGGTATATCATCAACAACAATATGAAATAGGAAAATATTGTCCAATAGCCAATTTACACACAGACACCGCCATCAGAATGCATGTTTGAAATAAATCTGTAGTAAAGATTATACAAATTTATATCAAGCACTACATTCCTGTTGGCATGTGTGGAAATGTTCACAATAAATAATTTAATAACGTGTTTGATGTTATAATATTAAACCCCAAAACAACATGAAATAGAAAAACATATTGTCCAATAGCCAATTTCTAGACATTTTCACAGACACTGCCGTCAGAATGCATTTATAATGTTTGAAATAATTCTGTAGATTCATAACAATGTTTGATGTTATATCATCAAAAACAATATGAAATCGGAAAATATTGTCCAGAATGTATTGATGGTTGAAATAATACATGATTAAAACAATCACCAACCATTAACTGTCAGCACAAGTATGGAAATATGTACAGATGAATATAAATATATAATACATTGGCTCCAGAATGTATTGATGATTGAAATAATACAGGATTAAAACAATCACCAACCATTAACTGTCAGCACAAGTATTTAAATATGTACAGATGAATATATATATATAATACATTGGCTCCAGAATGTATTGATGATTGAAATAATACAGGATTAAAACAACCACCAATCATTAACTGCCAGCACAAGTATGGACATCTGTACATATGAATAAATATATAATACATTGGCTTCAGAATGTATTGATGATTGAAATAATACAGGATTAAATCAACCACCAATCATTAACAGTCAGCACAAGTATTTAAATATGTACAGATGAATATATATATATAATACATTGGCTCCAGAATGTATTGATGATTGAAATAATACAGGATTAAATCAACCACCAACCATTAACTGTCAGCACAAGTATTTAAATATGTACAGATGAATATATATATATAATACAATGACTCCAGAATGTATTGATGATTGAAATAATACAGGATTAAAACAATCACCAACCATTAACTGTCAGCACAAGTATTTAAATATGTACAGATGAATATATATATATATAATACATTGGCTCCAGAATGTATTGATGATTGAAATAATGCAGGATTAAAACAATCACCAACCATTAACTGTCAGCACAAGTATGGACATATGTACAGACGAATACATATATAAGCATTGACTCCATAATGTATTGATGGTTGAAATAATACAGGATTAAAACAATCACCAATCATTAACTGTCAGCACAAGTATGGACATCTAATACATTGGCTATCAACCAGTAACTGTCAGCACAAGCATGGACATCTATAAAAATGAATAAAAATACATGAATAATACATTGGCTCCAGAATGTATCGATGGTTGAAATAATACAGGATTAAAACAACTATTAACTGTCAGCACAAGCATGGAAATATGTACAGATGATTAAATACATTGGCTCCAATATATTATAGACGATATTCAATCGTATATTTTGAATAGCGTGAAATAATACACAAGTGTGCGTCAGCTTCCGTGTAAGCAACAAGTAATTGTAGCGGACGCGACAGACATGAGAGTATTAATTCCCGCTATTATTTAAATTTGATTTGATTGATTGTTCGTATCAACCTGTCCACAATGAGGGAAATTCCCCAAATCAGAACTCAATATTTACAAAACTATATAGTCAGTCCTGTAAATTAGAATATCCTGACCGGGTGCCAGGTCCATACCACACCAGAGTCACTTAGCTCTGCCCCAAAGTAATAGGATTAACTACAAGCTTATTATGTCTCAATGGAGCATAACAGGGTTTAGCTCAAGTACAGGGGACATGTAAACCATGTAGGTCGGCATTCCGGAAAGGATGAATACCGATCGTTAAACTACCCTTCACTTGCTCACAGCCACCACTTCGTACAATAATCAAATTACATGTACAATACAACTGGAATGTTTATACACAAATCTAAAGACAATGTGTTAATATTTGATACATCGCCAATGTGGAGTAATGTCCACACTCAGAATGCATTAGTTTGTAATAAATAGATGAATTTATAACAATCTATCACACATGTACAGTCAGAGCTCCAGCTAAGGTGCGTAATTTGACTTAATTTTCAGTGTATTTTTCTGATTGAGACGATTCTAAAGCACTCCCAATTTGAAATTTGTGGTGAAGAGATGACAAGATCCCACCTCAATTACGCATCTTAACTAGAGCTATGTGTACAGTATGTTCGATATGAAGCAGGCAGTCATGTATTTGTAGATATACCGACCTACTGTTGCATACTGCACATGTAAATTAATTGACAATATAGTGAATATACAGATTCTGATTCATGTGAAACAGTCAACATTGGTACACAATGCCAGCTTCTAGCCGGTGAAGCTCCCAAATAGCGGTTCTCGGCGTTTGTATACCAGTCGCATGTTCCATATGAAGCACACCTGTACATGTATATATAGCTAGCGTCCTACTATTGCATAATGCACATGTAAAGTAATTAACAATATCAGATCTGATTCATGTGAAACAGTCAACATGGTACACAATACCAGCTTCTAGCCCGGTGAAGCTCCCAAATAGCGTTCACAGCGTTTTGTATACCAGTCGCATGTTCCATATGAAGCACAACCTGTACATGTATATATAGCTAGCGGCCTACTGTTGCATAATGCACATGTAAAGTAATTAACAATATACAGATCTGATTCGTGTGAAACAGTCCAACATTGGTACACAATGCCAGCTTCTAGCCCGGTGAAGCTCCCAAATAGCGGTTCTCGGCGTTTGTATACCCAGTCGCATGTTCCATATAAGCACACCCTGTACATGTATACATAGCTACCGGCCTACTGTTGCATACTGCACATGTAAAGTATTTAACAATATACAAATCTGATTCATGTGGTACAAAATGCCAGCTACAATGGTATATTCCTGCTAACAAACGACAGCCAATACATATTAAACTAGAAAATGTGTTCGTAGAACACAGATGTACGAACACAGATGACCCACTTACTGCTTTGACAATATAAAACAGCCTTATTGAAAACTACAAATATTGTATATGAGTTTAATTAAGATCGACCAAGTAGAACTCGAGTTATCGCTATGGACAGAAATATAGTGAGAAAAAAAAATCAACATAAATAGGCTACTTCCTCTTGTTGTGACAAAGCTCTATAGAAAATTTGATCAAGATCGGCAAGTAGAAATCAAGTAATCGCGTGGACAAGGATACAGAGTGTGAACATTACAAATGGCCACCAAGGGGAGATAAGTCATGCAAAACATTTCACAATCAATAGGCTTCTTCCTCTTGACATGACAAAGCTGTATACAAAATAAGATTTAGATCGGCCAAGCAGAACTTAGCATAATAACAGGGCATAATAAAACATGTCTTTTTAACGTAATTTCTTTACATCACATGTCTTGATCGCCTTCACTACCCCGTCATCCGTAAACTTCACCTTGAAACCTGCAATAATAAGTTGACTTTGCAATAATAGTAAGTTGGCCAAATTTATAAAATACACACTTATTTGTATTTAACAATCATACAAGACAATAGAAGTCACAATATACGCCCATCAAGGACAACATAAATTTAACAAAATAAATTGTCGAACAAGCAGAAATTAAGTGGACAATTTTTGCATGCCGCTCACCTGGACTCACCTAGACAGACATACAACGTGAATCCATAATAGTCCAACAGGCATATGAGAGTCCTAGATTGAACCCTAGCATTTCATTACCACTGCCGATATATATCACCAATTTCACCTTGGTAACTTGTTTATATATATTTATAAATTCTTTTAAATTACCTGTACAAAGACGTCTCATGATCTTGGCCGGGTAAAGTGTTCCATCGTTCCAGCGCGCCATGATCTTTTCTCCAATACCAAATGCCTTCCCATCTTCAACTTTTTTTCGCTGCCGTCGGGAAATCTGGTAATTTATAGCAGTTACATTTGTAAAATGAATCCAAGAGTGCAAGTTACAAAATGTTCCCATCGAATATATAGATGGAGAAGATTCATAACATTTCAGAGGACAAGAACTGTGTACCATTGATATATACATACATTCATTGATTTTAAAAGGGTATTTAACCATCAACCATTATTTCATAATTTCTGACATACAGCATAGTCAACAGCCGTAAATTATAATGTCAGCTTTCCACAATGAGGGAAATTCCTAAAATCATATGAAAATATATATTTAGCCTCATATTAGAATCTCCCGGCCTGGTGCCAGGTCCATACCAGATGTCCATGTCAAAGTCACTTTGTTCCCACCCAAAAATGTAATATTGCCGGCTGTAATATTATTTTTGAATGAGGCAGAACAGGATTTAGTTCTCGCGGGAAGCATGGGTATACATGCTATACGTTTACAATGAAAATATGTCATCAATATGTATAATTATGAAGTTTCCAGTTGATAGTACAAGTGGTCACAGAGACACAGCAATTTGAAACATTGGAAAACGGACAAAGCAACAACTATATACATTTCTAAGCAACCAACTGCCAGATTAATAATCGTTAACCATTTACCTTTGGCAATCCTTTGGCAGATTCTTCTCTTGGGCACTGTATTAGTGACTTCTGAAAATATACAAACACCGATTATGCACTGCATTGCCCATCAAACTCTTCATTATTTATCCTGTTGTAGTGGGTGAGGGTGAAACAGTACTGCATACAGTCGAACCTTAATAGCTCGAACAAATCTGAGTCGAACACTCCAGCAAACTCAAACTCGGCTATATAGTGACTATAGTCCCGACAACTTCCCCAAATAGATCTTATAAAAAATACCTATAAGTTGATATAAACGGATAAAAACTGGAACTCGAACTGTAGGCCTAGTCCTGTGGACAGCCAAACATCATTAATTACCATGGATATCTCGACTAGGTAGGTCTGTGGTAAACAGTGCATGTTTTGTTTGCCTAATGAGGTGTCAATTACACGAATGCAGTCACTTCAAGAAAAGTGGGTCAACTTTGGTGCATTTAAATGGTGATTTGGAAAATAAGATCAGTTTATTTATAACGACATAATAATTAAATTAATCAATTCAAGTGCAGAAACGGTGTTTTAATAAGAGTTTAATATATAGATTTTGATTTAAAAACTGTAAATTTTCACAAGACAGCGTAATTAAGTGATTTAAACTCTATCCTAAGTCACAGGCATATTGTTTTTTTCATTCTCTCGTGTTCAAGTCCGTTGCTGGTTCGAGCAACAAGCTTCTACTGTGGTTATATTTGTTAGAAAATAGCTATGGAAAATAGTGTTATATCATGCGTTATACTATATCCGACATTAGTTAAACTTCTTGTATCAATGAAAACACATATTTGGCCCTGATATTTAGAATATACTGAAATGGTATGGAATTCATACAACCTCAATGACACTTAGACACATCTTCAAACCAAGAACTTACCTCCTTGTCGGAATCTTCATCTTCGTCTACATCTTCGCCCATATGTGGTTCCGGGATTTCATCCTAAAGTAGGAAATAGTATTATATATCTACACATGTACATGAAAGAACAGTATTAGTTAATTATATTGAAGCTTACCACATTACACACCTTAAACCCAAGGATTAGCAATAAATGAGGGAAATTCCAACTAGAAAATGTGTTCGTAGTACACAGATTCCCTACTTACTGCTTTGACAATATAAAACAGCCGGATGGAAAGTAAACATATCGCATGAATTTAATTAAGATCGGCCAAGTAGAACTTGAGTTATCGCATGAACAAGGATACAGCATGTGAAAAATCAAAATGGCCGCCAAGGAGTGAGTGGTGAATGGTGTTTAACGGCCTATCAACTGCCAGGGTCATTTAAGCAGGGCCAACAGGATGGATTGTCACGTATTCAACCTGTCCACAATGAGGGAAATTCCCAAAATCAGAACTCAATATTTACCTAACTATAATATATTCAGTCCTGAAATTAGAATATCCTGACCTGGTGCCAGGTCCATACAGCACCAGAGTCACTTAGCTCTGCTCCAAAGTAATGGGATTAGCTACAAAGCATATTAATTCTTAATGGAGCATAACAGGATTTAGCTCTCAAGTACAGGGGACATGTAAATGAGGGTCAAACCATGTAGGTCGTTATTCCAGAAAGGATGAATACCGATCGTTAAACTACCCTTCGCTGCTCCCAACCAACCATCCAAGGCCGCCAAGGAAAGATAAGTTAATGAAAATGTTTCAAAATTAATAGCTTCTTCCTCTTGTCGTGACAAAGCTGTATACAAAATATCATTATGATCGACAAAGCAGAACTTGAGTTATTGCGTTGACAAGGATAGAGTGTGAAAAATACAAATGGCCGCCGAGGGGAGATAAGTCGGGGAAAACATTTCAAAATCAATAGGCTTCTTCCGCTCGTCGTGACAAAGCTGTATACAGAATATCATTAATATCGGCCAAGTAGAACTAAAGTTATCACATGGACAAGGATACAGTGTGTGAAAAATAAAAATACAAATGGCCGACAAGTGGAGATAAGTCATGGAAACCATTTCAAAATCAAAAGGCCTATTCCTCTTGTTGTGACAAAGATGTATACAGAATATCATTACGATCGGCCAAGCATAACTGAGTTATTGCGTGAACAAGAAAAGTGGGACGGACGGGACGGACAAACAGACAAGGGTAATGCTAGATGCCCCCTCCACTACCGTGGTTGGGCACACAAATCAGAACTCATATGTACATCATAGCTATATATTCAGTTCAGAAATTAGAATATCCTGACCTGGTGCCAGGTCCGTACCGCACCAGAGTCAGTTAGCTCCAGCCCCGAACGCAATAAGATCTGTACATATTTTATTCCTTCGAAGGATTTAGCTCTAAGGTACCAGGGAGCCAAGGCGGTACATGAAGGTCAAACCATGTAGATTACGACATTATGGGAAGGATCAACGCCGATTGTTAAATTACCTTTCGCATGCTCCCAAACTCCCATTCTACTCTCTGCTTGCCCACATCTTCATCTACATCCTCGTCCATCTGTGGTTCCTGGGATTTTCAATCCTAAGTAGGAACTAGTATTATATCTACATATCTATATCTAAATAACAAGAATGCTATCTATAGAACAAGAATGTTTCAGAAACTGGCGAAAATTGTTAAGTCGCTTTATGATCCCTGTGAAGGTCATTGTAATTATTATGGCATTGCATGTGTAGCAGACACTCTAAAGAATGAAGTGTTGAAATATTGAAGCAATTAAGCAACTTATGATATGGCTAAATTATCACTGATTTTAATAAATAAATTAAATTAAAAACTACATGCATCATCATGGTATTACACATCACATTAAAGCACACAACAGGATTTTCTTTTACAAGAAAATAACGAAATAAAAGTGGATTGACGTCATGCCTGTCATGGTTTATTTGACAAGAGGCCAATAAGGGCCTGTATCGCTCACCTTACCTCGGAAATCATTTAAAATAAAAACTTTTTTAAGAATATGGCCTATGTTTCAATGGCAGCCATCTTGGATTAGGGATGATGTCTATTTTAACCAATCTGAAAAGGCCAGCTTGGATGACAAAATCATCCGATTTCGACAGAAAATGCTCCATAGTGATCGCGACGCCTATACATTTGATTTGATATACGTCATGACCATATATCTATCAATCCCTGTAATAGTTTTACTAACATCGGCCCAGCGGTCTGAGAGAAGATGATTGAAAATGTCACTGACGGAAGACAGACACTTTGCGGTAACAATATAGGACAGTACGCGGGCAGCTGGGTTGTTTCTATTGTCACCAATGCACAATTTGTATCCTGCTGCGTTCAACAACAATGTATGATGTGTATGTACCGCTATTAGTGACAATATAAACAACACAGGTGTACTAGAATTATCACATTATCTTCAATTAAACTATACACAATCCTGAAATGCACCATTTAATTTTCATCACTAATTATGATTGCCAATCAACATGTAACATCATATGACAGTATAGCAGGCTGATTATTGCATTTGGAGCAAAATTACCTGTGTGTCTGAATCATCGTCGTTATTGTCGTAGTTGTTGTCGTCGTCATTGTCGTTGTTGTCATCATCATCGTCGTCTATGCTAGCTTCTACATCATGGGCGAGGTTCCTAGCAGTCAGACAAGTTTGACTGAGCTAAGTGTTCTCACAATACAATCTATATAACATTTCATTGTTGGAACAATGCCCTTGGTTATAAACACCACTGATAATTAGTAGGTGGAATAAAAATAGTATGAGTTTTCTGTTTACTAGTCTATGTAGTGTTTTCGATGTTGGCACATACACTATAAAAAACTAGATTGGTCAGTAAGCAAGGTGGGCCCAGGTACCCCTAAATATGTAAAATAAAACCAAGTGTTTCATGTGTGTGTATCTCTGGACTTAACGGTGGCGTCACAAACGTGAATTTGTCACACAGTGGTAGAGGTCCATTGGAGCAATGTGTGTTTGAAATGTGAAGCAGATCCGAGCAAGAAAACAGAAGATTTCTCTGATGTTATGTTTTGTAAAGAGACTAAGTATTTGACCTTGACCCTGCGGTGGTTGGACGGTCGTGGATTCCGCACCAGAGTCACTTAGCTCAGCCCCAAAGTAATAGGATTAGCTATAAGCTTATTACATCTTAAAGGAGCATAACAGGATATAGCAGTACAGGGCCGGGGGTCATGTTAATGAGGGCCAAACCATGTAAGTCAGTAAACATATTTGAATTAGCATTACTTCTACTGCTCTTGTAGGTAACACAGAATGTGTTTATTGAACGTGAATGCCACTGGTGGTATATTGGAGAAACTGTTACAATTATTTCAGTATTCCTGCCAATGTTAAAATGTCAGGTTCACATATGAATCGTACTTGTTAATTACAATTTAAATTTACCTGTTCTGACAACTTGGCCCGTAGCTGTAAAATGACTTCGTCTTTGTCTCTGATGGACTTCTGAAAATATATATAGATAATACATTTGAAATGCATATATTCGGTAACTTTGTACAAATCTCATTCTCCTGAATGTAGCCACCATCAATAAATTGATACCGACAGACGACATGTGCTCTTAGGAAACAGATACAGATTTTACTTAGACTGTCATGGTATTTATTGAACAAACTTATAATTAATGGTCTATTATGTTAGTCATAGGAAAATTGTGTTCATAGGATTCATTCATTGGATCAATACCTTTAGGGCTTTATTTTCTTCGATCAGCCTTTTCGTCTCTTCAGCATCCTATACAAAATTTAATTTGAATGAGTAACACTAAAGAACGGGAACGCGTAATGAAGGTAGGTACGAGTTATGCATCACAAAGACATACAATAATAATACATTCTGTTTTTCAAACAGGCGTATAATAAAAGGAACAGAATGTAAATTAATACTTGTTTTACAATCAAAAGTAGATATGAAAAACCTAACCGGAGGTAGGAGATCAAGAAATGTGTCTGGTCAGCACATGAATGCTACACTGTGCAGCTTTCACCGTGAACGTGGGGTTGAGAAACATGCACATAGGTTTGTACCAAAATATCAGGTCGGACGGGCGGACAGACTAATGCTCTATGCCCTTGCATGTTTTGGAAGCAGGGTTATAACAATGGGGCATCTCTTTGTTCACATGTCACGAGAGCCTGAATGGAGGCAGATATGAGCATGGACCATAAAGTATAGAATATTTCAAGTCAATTTGAGATTACAATTAAATACACAAATAATATTATCTACTGACATATAGACGGACGTACGGACAAAGTAAACACTATGGTGCGGTGGCATAATAATACTAGAAATATGGCCTGTCTATGCACGAATGCCCCCGCTGGCAGCCTTGACCGTGAGCAAATACCATGAGAAACTGGGTTGTAATTAGTTAATATAAGTGAAGGTCCTTGACCTTGGTGTTTGGCGGGGTGGATCATCTGATACAGGATGAAGCATGATGATGATAAGGCATAAGCCAAATATGAGTAGGTCAACAGAAGTTACGAAGTAATACGGTAATAATTAGTTGCATTTTGTTGTGTTGTGTTGTATGTTGATTAATTATTGGCAGGTGTGGAAATTTCCACACTTTGGTTATTTTCCTACATTTTGATATAATACTTGTATCCTATGTTTTGATGTAATAATTGTATGGAACTTGCTCATCGAAAATGTTGCAATATTCGCATTTTATTGTGTGATATGATCACTCATTCTTGGCAAGTGTGGAAATTTCCACACTCTGTCTGGTGCTATTCAACGATATTTGGACATAATAGAGTCGAATAGCACCAGGCTAAGTGTGAAATTTCCACACCTTGCTACTTTATACAATGTTTAATAGATTTTGTGAATATAATGAATGCATTTGTTGTTCCTTACTGTCCTTACTGTCCTCCCAATATGGCTAATCCCAGTGTTTTATATCGAATTTAATAGCATTCATCGTCAACAAAAACACCTAAATATGTGTGTAAATTTCCACAGGGGGGGTCAGGAAATAGGTAAAATGATAGCCTAAAAATGTCGAACCCCACCCACAAAAGTAGGAAGATTGGTGTACTTTCCTCTTTTAAAATGTACCTAATTGTGTGTTTTATGGCGTTACTAGAACGCGTCATTACGTCACCAGAAAAGTTCACAACGGTCGCCCGGAAATTTGGAAATTGATGCGGCTGCATTATGCGATGTGTACTCCTGCCGCGGAATATGTTTGTGTAAATCATCTGTTTGAATGGAGCAGATTATCAAAGTGTGGTAGAGCACGATGGTTGTGTGTTCAAACCTCGCCCTATGCGTGGACAAATACGTTAAAAGTATTTATATCCCGTTGGTCTTTCAGATGAGACCCGAAGCCACGCCCCGTCTCTATATGTGGCTTCGATAAGTGGAGCTTATGTGAATTGAGACCAGTGTAGCTCCTGATCATGTTTTGCAGTAGTGAATCGTGGGACGCGATGTACAGCAATACACAGGTGCAGTTAGTAGGCCGAATGTTCTGAAAGATAAAACAAATATTAGACACGGAAAGTTAATTTATCCCGTCAACACAGTGCGTATGTGCCGTGAAACACGGTGCCGTGAAACATTTTTGATATCCAGTCAATACTATTTTTGCATTTTACAGCCATTTGTAGGTGTTGACGGGATAAATAGAATAGTAGGTTAGTGCCGTGAATGGGAAAACATATCTGGCGCGGCACGGAAACGGGATGTGCTCGGCAGAGCCTCGCCCATCCCGTTTCATGAGCCTTGCCAGATATTTGTTTCCATTCACGGCACTAACCTACTATTCTCTATCTATTTTCCTTATTTCTGAACCAAAGTATATGTTGTGACCACTCATTTGAACCGTCTCGGCGAGACGGTTCAAATGGTGGTCACTACATATACTTCTGATGAGAAATAAAGAAATTCTTGAGCCTTGCCAGATATTTTTTCCCATTCACGGCACTAACCTACTATTCTCTATAACGTGT